>NJDD01005197.1:0-36363 GCA_002245505.1 Calephelis nemesis | reverse complement strand
ATCCATCCATATATATATATATATATATATACACATTAATTAGAAAATTGATAATTATGATAAAACACATTTTCTTTTGTTTGCCTGACCCGGGGACCTCATGAAGTCAAGACCAACACCGGACTGCTAGTTAGCAAAAATTAATCGGAACATTACAACACTTTGAATTACATGTAACAGTACTTTTTTTATCCAATAAAATTATGGCGTGACAAAACAGGCAAAATAGTGCGCTATGAATGAAATGGAAGCTAAAACTCCCAAATATATTCAGCTCCACACATCACACACCACTAAACTGTTTTATTAGCGCCAAAAATACACTCATTAAAATATATTAAAAACTCAACGTACGTTTCGCTTCGTAACTGAAGCATCATCAGGAGAACTACTACTAGGTATACTATTTTGCCTGTTTTGTCACGCCATAATACGTATACATTTGTTTGGCGGAAAATTGCAAATTAAATAAGTTTATTTGGATTTAAGTATGGATTTCCGAAAAGTAACGCCTTCTTCTATGAATTTTTCTTATGTTTTATGTGTACAATACTAGCTGCTGCCCGCAACTTCGTACACGCGTTAAGTAACTTGTCCTAGTTAGTTTCAGTAAGCCCTAAATGTTAACCGGGCTATAACCTACTTCTGGACAAAATTTGATGAAAATCCGCTCAGTAGTTTTTACTAAAAGAGTGAAGAGACAAACATACAAAAATTTAAAGACCGTCGTTTTGGGTTCTGTATCCTGAATTATACAATACGTAGTAATTATTGGTTTTGAAATATATAAAATGTCGAGATTTAGTTTTACAACTGTTTTACATACATACGTATATGTATTGATATACAGTTTTAGTGACTTTCTACAACTTAATTTCGTTATATATATTTTAATTAATCAAATTAGAATAAGCAGTTATTGGCCAAATAATTTCCTTAACAGATAAAAAAACAGGCGAATTGATAAACTCCTCTTTTAAAAGGCGGTTAAAATCTCCTTATTTTTTATGATTGTAAGGCAAGCAAGCCGACTAACTTCCCAGTGGTAAGAAATTCTCGCCGCCTAAAAAAAACAAAGATGGTATGTAGTGGTGCGTTGCCACCCTGAGGGCGGAATGTTAAGCCCCGAGCAAATGAAGTTTATCGGCTACATTATGATCTGAACCAGAATACCTACGTCATCAGCAAGAATAGTAAGGCAGTAGTACTATTCCCGGGCGAGTCGCTGCGAAACTCTACCGCCAAGTCAGAATTCGCGCTGTTAGTGACGGTAAGCCTATGCTCACATTTTATGAGCTGCCAGGCAGGAAGGTAGATGGTCTATTTTGCAAAGGAGCTTGGATAAATTGGAACTGGACAAATACTGATATTGCGAGAAAAGTTATGAGAAGACAGAAGAGAGAAGATATGAAACAATTTTAGTATTATTTCCTAGCACTGATTTAAAGTTCGGTAGATGAGTGCTGAAAACAGTATTATCACTACATACTTAGTCACTACATACTATAAAATAAAGTCGTTTTCTCTGTCCCTATGTCAATTTAAAAGCTTAAATCTTTAAAACTACGCCACGAATTTTGATGCGGTACTTTGTTTGTAGTACTTTGTTTTATACTATGTAGTGACTAAAAGTTAATAATTTATAATACCTTCAAAATGATATATCTGATTGACGATTTCCGATGTCGCATGAATCGGGATTCAAGAGTAACCTGATTACTGAGGGAAGCAAGACATGAGACTTACTGGGCACGCACCAGGTGGAAATAGGATCGGATGGTGGTGGAAGTCTTCTGGGACTTTGAATATATTAAAGAGAATGATGGTAACAGACAACAGTGGTCATTAGACGTAACTGAAAATATGATCTCTTTTTTACAGTTGGGTGATTACAAACTTTCATTTTTATTTAGGCCTATTCAATATAAGCCTTCATTCCTATCAGGCACGCGCCAGATAAGATGTCTGGTTATTATCTGGTGGGTGAATCTACTTTTTTTTGATTTATCAGAAAATATAAAATATACAAAGTAAAGTTAAAAAGGATAACGCAGTCGACCTGTGACAGTCCGACAAAACATTGCATTGTCAGGAGAAAATTAAGACCGTTATTGTTACAGAATAAGTAAATAGTAATAGCATTAAAGCATGGTATCGAAAAATTGTTGATTCACCCTGATCACACATTCACGCGTGTATATTAATCTCCTTATAAAGCCTTTCCATTGAGTCACAAATTATAGAGACCTATGCATCGTGCAGTTTTTTTTATGCAAACAGTGTAACTAGCACAGCAGGGCTATTCCGTTTCTTTTTAGTGATGATCACTGGGTAAAGATAACATCAAATAGCTGTCAAATGAAGTGTTTTGTATTTGCTTTCTTCATTGTGTTTGGTCTGTCTATCTGTTGGTAAAAGATTTTTTTCCCTCAAAATACAAATAATGCTTTTTAAGTAACTTTAATAGATTTTTAGCATTTCAACCGTTTTTAGTAGGTATATAAAAAATTCACCTCAGATTTTTTCAATTCAATTTCACTTCAGAAATATTTTTTTTTTCAAAATCTTGGAAACTTATGCCAAGCATAGAAAAAGTTCTAAAATTATAACCACTACGTTATGGAGCAGTTCCAATTCATCTGTATGATGTTTGTTAGTTGTTAGGTACTTTGGCAATATCGAATAAATTTTGATGGTTCTTTCTTCGGAAGGTAGATATTATGTTCAAAGATGTCCATACAACTTTATTGTGATTTGACAAGAAGTTTTTAAGCTATATAATATACTAGTAGCCCGCCTCGCCTTCGCACGTGTATACAAATTTTATTTTTTTCTAGAAATAATGCAGTCTACGTTCATAAGACAAAAACGGCTTCTAATGATAAAATAATTGTTCGATTCGGTCTAGTATTAGTAGCCTATTCAATACAAACAAACAAACAATACCACAAAAAAAACACTCAGTGTAAGTCTGGTAGCCCGGTAGGGGTCTACCGCCTTACCAATTCCAGCCGCTGTAATGACTCTGTCATGTTCCGGCGCGGTCTGAACGAGGTAACAGTACCTACTTGCACAATAGGACTTCCATTTTAGCGTCAGGACACCGATGCACCTGTAACATCTATGGTGTCTATAGACCACGGTTGTATTTTACCGTCGTGAGAGCCTTGTGCTGATCTCTCAAATAAACAAAATCAAATCTTTCCTCTTTAAAATATTAGTTTAGATTTAATCATACATATTTTTTGCTAGATTACGACCATGACAAGGGCTGCCAATTTTTTTGACAAAAAAAACGCATAAAATTATTTAATTAATTTATTTATATTTATTTATATAATTATTTGGATAGGTAAAAATAAAGTATTACAAAGAAAAACAGTATTTTTCAATTATGTTACTTACATTTGTGTGCTTTTAGCAGACGCTAACATTTTTTTGTATCTTGATTGACAATGATCAACATATTTTAAATAAATAAACAATTCATATTTTATTAAACTTATTGAAGCTATATTCTGGAAAGGAGAGTAGGTTAGAAATAACTTTTTTTATATTTTGTTAAAATTATCAGATGTATTTTTAAGTGTGTATTGCCATTTTTCAACTGTACTTTTCATAATGTGTATTTTGTTTTACGCATCATAGCAAAAGGTTGAAAATAAAGTATTTTTGCATAAGTACTATGTTTGTATGTAAAAGTATAAATAATTAATTACAAAAAATAAAGTAGGATACGTTATTATAAAGTATGGTTGACAACCCTCACCATCACGTAATTACAAAAAAAAATTACGGTAAACCTAGAAATAATTAACATTATTTGATTATATAGTGTAACTTTTAGGTAAACTATCGCACATTCGCAGCATTCCTAGTATTTACGCGAATTAACTACGTACCTACATCGGCTCGAAAAACAAAAGTATAAAATTTCGTCTTGCTGGCGCGGATTTTTTTAATTTTTCAGACAGTGGTGGTAATATTGTTGTGCACTCACTAAACTAATTTTAAGTTATTGCTGTCTTCTTTCAACGAAAGTGACTGAAAGAGGCAAAACACTTTTAGTGCGGTCAAATTAGAACGTACACGTCATTTCTACAGACGTTTAATCTATTACTGGAAAACGTTGATTAAAAACATCACAATTTGACATGTCCAGACTAATCTGACATGTATAAAACGTTCCATCTTATTTGTTTTTGTTTCATTTGAAAAAGATAGCATGCATCTAAAATAAGTTTAGTTTGTGAACAACAGAATTACGACCGAAATATAAGGTATCCCATACAACTTCAAGTCATTTGTTGTGAAGTTTGAACACGTTATTTAAATATAATAGATTTAAATGAATAACAAGTAAATACCTACATTGCATAAATATGCATAAATAACATAAATAAATAAATTACATATTTAAATGATATAGAAGCAAATGAATCACATGTGAATAAATTGCATAAATGAGAAAATAAATGTTATTATGGCAAAACACAGGTTCTTTGGTGGTAAGATATAATGCGTTGTCTATAGACACCATAGATGTTGTAGGTGTGTTGTTATGGCAAGGCTGTTTGGCTTTTTGACGAGTAGAAATCCTGATAGACAGTTGCACGGGGTCACACTATGCCTTACATTCCGAGCTGCTTTTTTGTGGTATTTAAAGGCAAACAAGCAGACGGATTTCCTGATGGTCAGAAATTCAAGTCGCCTAGAAACACCATAGGTGCGTTATTACCATTACCATTAGTACGTTGCCAACCTGAGGCCGGGACGTTAGACCTCGAGCTAAAGTAACTTTATCGGCTACCTTATCCGGAACAAGTCAACGGCAAGCATTAACGTTATGGCGGCAGGAATAGATAAGGTGGGGGTACCAATCTGGGCGATTCCCTGCGAAACTCTACCACCTAGTCAGATGTCATGGTGTTAGTGACAGTAAGCCTATGCTCGCCATTTACGAGCTGCGTGGCAGGAAGACAGATGATCTCTTCTGCAAAGGAGCCCGGACCTACACGAATCCACTGACCCCCGATCAGTTGAGTCATACCCAGCCCACCTTTTCTTGTCGCCTCATACTATAGGCGGAGGATACCGTAGACGTATTCGTCGCCCGGCATCACAGTGTCCAGAATGTTGGGCTTATTGCCCAAAACTAACGGCTACCCTACTCTTCTGACCGAAACATGAAAGTATCATGGTGGCAAGAATAAGTAAGGCAGTGGATCCCTACCCGGGCAAGTCATTGTACAGCACTCTAACACCAGTGACCTTGGTGGTATTTATTTTAATACATTTATTTTTTTATTAAAAACGGTTAAATGTACAGTTACATGCACAGTATATTAAATGTACAGTCATATTAATTTATGAAATAAATGAACATTTTGATATGACATATAGGGAAATCCGTATTACTTAATATGGTTTACGACGCAGACGTGAGCATGTCACGTAGTATCATTAGAGAAAACCGCATACAAAATTAAACAGCATTCTGACGTCGAAGAAGCGGTTAAGTCATAAGGAAAAGTAAACATGTAATTTCAGTTATGAAAGTAAGTTTTTAGGTTTAGTCACGCGGCGAACAAAGTCCAAATTATTAGATATACATACATATATGTATACAAGTCACACAAATTGAATCTAACCCCAAAGTAAACAAATTATGTGCTCGTGTTATGGGTGTCAGTCAACAATAATAATACGTAGAAATACTTAAGTAGATACCAGAATAAATTTAATAAACACCCAGACCCGGAAATGCAGACATCTAAATGTTCATCACACAAATGCCTGCCCCCGTCGGGAATCGAACGGCTCGAGGCGATTCGAGGCGGCAGATGTAATATATTTATATCTATACTTACATTCAAAGACGTCAGTTTATCAGTCATTAAGTCAACATTGTCTATGTAAAATTTGCAACTTTTGAAAAAAATATCTTCAATCCCATATCCCTGAAGAGGTTGGCAGAGGCACAATCAGGGCACCCACGACTAACCAAAGACGCTAATGCCCGATTTCACCAAGAGCCCCTATATTTAGGGGACCTTTTAACGTGTTTTGGGGGACTGTTTTATATGAAAACAGTCCCATAAGTAACGTTAAAAGGTCCCCTAAAGTATAGGGGCTCTTGTTGAAATCGGGCATTAGTTCCCCAATGTGGTAGGTGGTAAGCCTGTCGCCAACCGTGCACACATCCAATACTGGACCGCTAGACTACAGAGCCGACAATTTTTTGGCTATATGTCCACTGTACCTTTCTACCAGCAAATATATTTTTAAACTTTGCAATTTTTTTGACTGTGTGATTCCTTGTCCATATTCTTATTGTAAAAATTAAATAAGTTACATTTTACAAGTAATAAATGTGAAGGATCTAAATAAAATTATTTAATTTGCAATATGAAGGAAGCCAGACAGGTCTAACAGGATTGTGAGGTCTGGCACTCGATACTCTCTGCCTACCCAGTAAGGGACCTGGCGTGTATGTATTTTACAGATTTTAGAAAAAAATGCTTGCCTACTGCATCTTTATTTGAGACCTTTGTTTGAGATCTTTACTAGGTGGTGGAGTTTCGCAGCGACTCGCCCTGATTGGTACCACCGCCTTACCTATTCCTGCCGCCATAACGTCATGACGTGTTCCGGTTCGGAGGGTAAGGTAGCCGGTAAACTTACTTTTGCTCGAGGCCTAACATCCTGACCTCAGGTTGGCAACACACCATTACCATCTTTGGTGTCTCTAGGCGGCGTGAATTTTAAACAATTTACGACCCGGACTCGCGAAACAAGTATCTTTGCTTTCCACAATTATTGTCACGGGCGGGAATTGAACCTCCGGCTCAGCAGATTGGGCCGTTAACCACTTGACCAACAGGCCAGCCAATTTACAACAGTAAAAAAGTCATTATGATGCACATATATTCAACTTTGTATAATTACGCCCGCATATAGTTAATAGCGCCCATACAGAGTATTAACGCCCAAAACTCACTTTAGAGGGCGTTATTACCCGAGTAGTACCTTCTACCTAGGTATCATATTATCACACATAATTACAAACAAATCAACGAAATTCTTAATAAAATATAAAATAGAGGTATCTAAAATAAAAGCTAATCACAAAACAAGACATATAAAGCATAAAAATAAACTGAAACTTACCAATTTGTTGGCGGATTTTTTATAAAAAACAGCCTGCACTGTCACAATCCTCAATGTGTGGTTCGTAACTGAGAATTTTTGTGACGTGAGCCACGCGTCGTCACGTCCGCGCGTTCTCATTGGTTTATTCTTTGTGTGCGTGAAGTGTAACGTATCTCGCGCGGCATTATATTAGATTTTTAGCTTTCGGGCGGTATTACACATTGGGCGTTAAATGCCATACCTACCTTATTCAAACTTGTACTTTAAATATTTTTGTATTACAATTTTGTCAATTGTATCGTTAATGTAAGTTGAAATAAATTAAATATGTAGTTTTAAATATGTACATACTTACTCAAAAGCCACTCGTCATGATAAACAATTTTTTTAATAAGATTCGTATTTATACCTAGCGTCCGTCCTCGGTAAGTAATAAAATTCAAAACTTACTCGTAGATCCTAATTCGAAAATTTAGAACTCAGCGTTCAAAACTTATCCATCTTGAACCCAAGATTTGACTTCCTAAGGTTAAGATTAGGTTTGTTTGTAAGGTGAGCTTACCGCTTTGACGTATACCAAAAAATATAGCTATTTTATAATATTGGAAGACCAAGAAGCAGAAGAAATTCAAGCCACCTAGAGACACCAAAGATAATAATGGTACCTTGCCAACCTGAGGCCGGGATGTTAGGCATCGAGCAAAAGCAAGTGTACCGGCTACCTTATCCTCCGAACCGTAACATTTCAACCGCAAGTGCAGACGTTATAAAGGCAAGAGTAGATAAGGCAGTGATACCAATTCCTGCGAATCGCTGCTTAACTCTACCACCTAGTCAGATGCCACGGTGTTATTAACGGATAGCCTATGCTCGCGTTTTACGAGCTGGCTGGCAGGAAAACAGATGGTCTATTCTGCAAAGGAGCCCAGACCAACACGGGGAAACAAATCTATTTTTTGTACCTATATCAAGCTTATTTGGACGGTAATCGATCAATTTTCCAAACTCAAAATCTTAATCCAATATGGCCGATATATCAAGAGAGTGGACCAATATTCTATAAACTAAGTTTAATGAGATAAATACACAAGAAAAATTACATTCCAATTTCGAATGGGTGAAATCAAAAGGTTGACTTGTATTTTTTTTATTTGTTTAATTTATTTTATCACTACTTAGCGACAGTTCAACGAAAACAAACCAATAAATTATAACAATATGTCGTCCTTGACATTGTATTATACTGATAATATTAGTTCAATAACCGCTTTATCTAATCAATGTTTGGAACGCGTGAGCCGCCATTTTGAATTGCAAATGACACATATTGATTTAAATTTAAAGAAACTATACGTCACTTGCTTTTAATTTTTATTTCCATTTTTAAATTACGTAGGATACTATAGTATCACAGACTAGTAAGAGAACTACGCACAATGCGGGCCGTATCCAAAATTGCTGCCTTCTGAATCCGGCTCTTGACCCAGGGTTGTAGTCTTGTAGAGCGAGTCTCTTAAGAAATTGATCGAGACTCTTCGCTATAAGACCGTTTACTGAAATGACTATCGGGACAATTGTTGTTGAGTCAACATCCCACATGTCGGTCACCTCGTGAGCCAAGTCTATGTATTTTGATAATTTTTCCTTCTCAGCTTTCACGAAGTTAACGTCACATGGAACAGTGATATCAACAAGAAAAGCCCGGCGCTCCAACCGATCTACCAACACTATGTCTATTGTCGCTAATAAGCCTTATTAGCGACAATAGTCCTGGCCGTGATGACAGACCGGTCCCAGTAGAGCTTCGCATTGCTATTTTCATGAGCTGGCTCCGGTGTATACTTATAGTAAGGTACTTCAAAACCGACAAGTCCATATCGAAGAGCAACTTGCTGGTGGATTATCTTGGCTGGATTATCAATGGATTATGGAAAACAACCGGAAATAATATGCCTAATAGACTCACCAGGACGATGGCACGCTCGACATATTATGTCAACCGTGCCATCCCTCATGATGTACCTATTTCCGATAGTAATTCGTCTTATTATTATTATATAAGTATATATCGCCTCTGTGGTCTAGCGGTTCAGGTTTTGGAGTTAACTGCATGAGGTCTTGGGTTCGAATCCCAGGTCGGGCAACAAAACGAAAATTTGATTTTTACAATTTTCTAATAAAAAACAGTATTTTTATCATAAAACGAGCGGCCAGTCCTGGCTTCGCAAGAGTACAAAAAATACATATAAACCTTCCTCTTCAATCACTTTATCTACTAAAAAACCGCATCAAAATCCATTGCGTAGTTTTAAAGGTTTAAGCATACAAAGGGACATAGGGACAGAGGAAGCGACTTTGTTTTATACTATGTAGTGAGTGAAAAAACACACTTTTATTGTGTTTACTTAGGGAGTCAAGTCCTACGCCGGGCCGCTAGACCACAGAGGCGATCATGTATATTTATTTATTTTATCTAAAGTTAGAATAAATAGTAGTAGCATAGATTAGAGATATCTATTGAGATTAGCAAGTATTATTTGACTAGATATCACAAAATACCAATAAGTACAATATTTCACTGTCAAAATAAAGGTATATTTAAGTACTTATATAAATGACAACATTTGCGGTTTTTCAGAATGTGTTACATTTCAAAAACCACTACTTAACTACATCTTGTTCAAACCAATTTTTGATAAAAGTTCTCTTTGAGATCTACAGCGTATTTTAGATTTGTTTTAATCTATTTTAGAACTTAGAGGACGGAGACACATTTGCCATGGAGGGGTTTCCATTTTTTCAACGCTTGATTATGACAAAAATTGATTAGATATCTCAGTCATTTTAAAAACCTATATAGATATAGCCTGCATATTACATAAGATTGAAGGAAAAAACATATTTAGTTTCACTTCCATGTAAGGGGAGCGCTTCCCCTTAATCTTTATAAATCTTTTACAATGTCTAATATTCGTTAAGCGGTTCATAGAATATGTCTTTCTACCAAGTTTCAATAACGTAATCCTTAGTTTGGGAATGAAGTTGCTATGACATACGGATGGACAGACGAACACGTCGAATTCATAATGCCCGGTTTCTATATTCAAGGAAGGAGCGGCTTTGCTAACGAACGATAGTTTTTTTTTAAACCTAACTTCTGAACCAGAGGTTTCCAAACTTTTTACATGCGACGCCCACTTTACAAATCTCCGTTTTTTCTTGTCAAAAATCTCAATAATAACATATTTGTCCCGCCTGGAGTTCAAAAAAAACATTTTTTCAGATTTTCTTATAAGGGGGCGTTTTCGTCCACTTTGGGAAAGGCTGCTAAGCTATGTATCAATACAATATTTATAAAGGTACTGTTATTGTAGGCTTCTACGAATGATTCTACTTACAGACTACGGTTCGTTAGATATAGGACCCCAGCATATAGGTTTCGTTTTGTGCCAGTAGGCTATGAAACCTTAAAAAACTGTTGAAAAGTTTTTATGTTATAACTGAGAGATTTTTATAATCACATTTAAAATATTATCTATTAATTTAATTTTAGTAAATTTCTGGGCATACACTGTTATATGTCGCTAGCCGACCCGGCGAATTTAGTCTCGCTTGACATTAGCAGTTAGTAACACTTTATATGATTTGAAGCATTGTTTTCTACCGCAACTATTGGAGAATGTTCTGAGGAGTTGTTTGGTTCAATTCCAACCGCTGATTTCCACCTTCGGACTTCGCGACAGAATTTAAAGTATCATGCCCATCTTGATGCGTGGCGATCTACAACTGTGCGATTCCGAAGACATTTTTTACCTCGCACAACATCTTTGTGGAATCAGTTACCGAGGGCGGTATTCCCAAACAATTATGACTTAGGGACCTTCAAGAAAAGAGCGTACTCATTCCCTAAAGGTCGGCAACGCATCTGTGATACTCCTGGTGTTGCGGATGTCCGTGGGCGGAGGTGATCACTTTCCATCAGGTGATCCACTTGCTCGTTTGCCTCCTCTTATATAAAAAAATAATTGTTTTTCCCACTTCCCTTGAGATTTTCCTTCTTATGAAAACAACAAACAACAGAAAAATATAAAGCAACAAAAAAATAGAAAATGATCCTGAAATGGATGGATGGAATGGACACATATTTTATCCACATCCTACAAGTAAATTTTTAATTTATAATTCGTAAATTTTTATTTATATTAACCTGTAATAACCTCATGATTGGTGATCGGATTATAATGAAATTATTATTATTTAATACTTTATTGCATACAAAATGTGGAAATTCACAAAAAGCGAGCTTATCTTTAGCTACTGAAATTTCTTACAGCCAACCCAAACAAGTTTTAAAAATAAAATTGAAGACATCGTGTACAAAACAAAATAATATGGGAACAGCTCGGAAATATAACCTATATTTCGAAAAAATAACCATTAAATCGGTCGGTTACTGGCTGAGTTATCGCATTACAAACATACAATTGACCATCTCCCTTCCTGTTATAGGCAGCTCGTAAAAGGCGAGCATAGGCTTACCGTCACTAACACCGTGACATCTGACTAGGTGGTAGAGTTTCGCAGCGACTCACTGGGATTGGTACCACCGCCTTACCGCGTATATATTCCTGCCGCCATAACCTCATGACGTGTTCCGGTTCGGAGGGTAAGGTAGCCGGTTAACTTACTTTTGCTCGAGGTCTAACATCCCGACCTCTGGTTGGCAACGCACCATTACCACTTTTGGTGTCTCTAGGCGGCGGGAATTTCTTACTATCAGGAAATCCGTCTGCTTGTTTGCCTTCCAAATGTTACAAAAAAATACAAAAAAGTATACAGTCGAATCGAGAATTTCCTTCCATCTTTTCTGTTAAAAAATGGATGCTAAAATAACAAAAGTACTTTAAATAACATACTCCAATTTCCAATATTTAATGGATCGACGTTTAAGAGTAACCCGACTAATGCCCGGTTCCTATAATCAACGAATCGTAATCCGTCAGCTAAACCATTCGTAATTTGTTCAAAAGTAACGGAGCGTTACTAATATTTTCAAAAAATGTTTAGAATCAATAGTCGGAAACGAGCAACCGTTGTTAGTAATCTTACTAAGCGTACAAAATACTACCATCCGTAATCTAAACAACTCGTTATAGGAACCGGGCATAAAACAACTAAAACGGGGAAAAGCTACAAAGCTTGCGAAAGCAGAAGCAGAGGTCAGTTGCATCACTAATTATATCTTAAAAAAAAGTATCTTCACGCCCATATCCCCGAAATGGTAGGCAGAGGCACAATCAAGGCACCCACGACTAGCCGAAGACACTAAGTCCCACAATGTGATAGGTGGCAAGCCTATCGCCAATCGGGCACATATCCAATCCCGAGCAACGTTTTTTTATTAGAAAATTGGAAAAAACCCAATTTTCTTTTTCTTGCCCGACCCGGCGGGGTTCGAACTCGGGGCCTCAAGCAGTCAAGTCCAACAACTGAACCGCTACACCACAGAGGCGATATATTTTAAATAATTATGTCTTGAATTAAAATAAATAGGTAGCTGTTCCATATAAACAAATACGGAACCTTAAGTCCGTAAACATAACTCTTCCAACAGTTTTTTTATCCCATTAATCGCATGTAACGTGGTACATTTCACAACATACTGGCTGGTTACGAAAAACGAAATCTATTTTAATAATAACTCAACTGACAGAACACGCATTAGTGACCAATGTAGCGTTCAATTAGGATTTTTTCTCATTTTTTTTAATCTAGGGTTCCTTATTCAAATCGGAATAAAATTTTTATTATGTATAGTAGGTACTACTTTTAATACGAATTACGAAATTATGCGCTTCGGCTTTACACTTTTTACTCTTTATACTTTTATTATTAAATTGGCTGACCTAATCTAAATTTAAGCGATTAGTTAAGTATGTGTAATAACAACTCAATATAGAAAGTTTTACTTTTAATAATAAAAGTATAAAGAGTAAAAAGTGTAAAGCCGAAGCGCATAATTTCGTAATTCGTATTAAAAGTAGTACTATACATAATAAAATGTATAGTACTACATTTTATTATGTATAAGTATAAATTTAAGCGATTAATTAAGTATGTGTAATAACAACTCTATATAGATATCTTTTAAATACATTCGGATTTCCGAAGCTTGACGAATATAGCCGAAATGCATAGTTTAAATAGTACTACTGTACTAGCCCATCGGGCGAAGTTCGTACCGCTTGACATTGATAGTTACTAACAATTTGTATGTATTATAGTTATTTCCCATTTTCCTGAAAATAATGACACAACATAAAAATAGGAAAATTGCCTCATCCGTTCAGGCGTGACGCAATGACCACGTGAAATAGGGATTCACTTTTATATTTAAATTCAACTTTACTTTTAGGGTTCTGTTAATACTTGAGACTCCAGTTTAACGTTTCCCCATTTGGTGGGTTGGTTCCCAGTACCGGATATTAATATAAAATACCGGGTCGCAATATTCCTGCCTTGATTTAAAAATAAATGTAGAAACCGACTTGAAGTGAACTTGAAGTGAACTTAACTACAACAAAGGAGTTTTGGCGCCATCGAGAGAAAAGATGGCCGAAGTTTTTTTTATAATTATTGAATTTCGTGTTGATATTGAGTGAAAATAGTCAATTTTGGTGGCATTTTGCACAATTTTGTCCACTGAAAGTGCTCAAATGAAATAATCATGAAGAAATTAGCGTATCGTGTATTTCGTCTTTGCCGCCAAAACTATTACATGAACTTGAGTAATGAAGCCACCGCTTTACCCAAGAGCCTGACGTGAAATACTGGTGGTGATTTTGTTGCGCACTCACTAAACTAATTTTAAGTTGTCGCTGTCTTCTTTTAACGAAAGAAACAGAAAGAGACAAACACTTTTAGCGCTGTTAAATTAGACCGTAGGTACACGTCATTTCTACAGACGTTTAAACTATTACTAGGAAAACGTTGATTAAAAACATCGCGATTTGACATGTTCGGACTAATCTGACGTGTCTAAAACGTTCCATCTCTTTTGTTTTTGTTTCATTTGAGAAAGATAGTATGCATCTAAAATAAGTTTAGTTTGTGAACAGCAGAATTACCACCACTGACGACTTATGACTGATGACTAATTATTATTGATATAAAATTTGATGCAAATTTCTACTTGACTAATGGCAAAATACTAACGTGAAGGCCAAAACCTAAAGAAAGAACTACAACATACTTATTCATTGAGTCCTTATTGTACAATGTAAACACAAACATACAAGATATAATACAAAAATATTACAAAAGGCGGTTTCATCGCTTAAAGCCATCTGCCAGATAACTAGGAAAAACAGGAAATTTAAGAATTACAAAATAAAAGTAAAGGTAAGGTACACAACAACTTACTTTATACGAAACAAAACAAAAGAAAAAAAATGTAAATATATTAATAATACATTAATACAAAATTAGACTTCATATTATCAAAATATATCAGTAAAAACAAATGGCTTTTATAGGGGTAAATGGATGAAAAAGGCTCATAAAATAAAAACTAATAAGTCTATCTGAACCAAAAGTTTATCAGACCATCGTTTATCTGAACCAAAAGTTTATCAAGTTATCGAAGCTATTCCGCATCAAACAAAAAAAAAACGAAAATTCGTTCTGAAACCTCGGAGAAATCGGTGTACATACATAAAAAAATATACCGACCGAATTGAGAACCTACTCGTTTTTTTGAACTTGGTTAATAATAAACAAATGTACGTCCAGTGTCTAACCTCCTTGATAGAATGGAACAACTCCTTCTTGTATTTAAAATTTTCTTTGCTTCGGAACCCTTTGCACTTGGGCAATTTTTAAACAAATAAGCAGAGGGATCCATGACCAGCTAATCTGAGTTGGGAAGTAAACCCATTGCATCATCATGTGTGTCATCATCATCCATTCACAACTCACTCGTGACCCACGAATGACTTCCACATGCATATCAGTAAATTTCACAAACCTTAAAAAAATCGTCTACCAAATCGTTGGATATTCCACGTTATCACCCGGGTCGGAGTTCAAATCCAACGTGGTAATTAAGTGATGTATAAATAGGTTCTTATCGGTTAGAGGGAGATAGAGGGTATTTTCTGTTCTTGTTTACGTTTTTTATTTAAGGTCTTAATATAGAACAAAATGTCCTCGGTTTCGCCTTTTATGCCCGGTTCCTATAATCAACGAATCGTAATCCGTCAGCTAAACCATTCGTAGTTTGTTCCAAAGTAACGGAGCGTTACCAATATTTTCAAAAAATGTTTAGAATCAATAGTCGGAAACGAGCAACCGTTATTAGTAATCTTACTAAGCGTACAAAATACCACCATCCGTAATCAAAACGACTCGTTTCTTGAATATAGGAACCGGAGTAAAACCCGAGGAATAAAATATTAATAAGGAGGTAAGAGTCGCATTTCTTTCAAGACTTGCTGCCGGTATACGTAACGTTTTAATATTTTTACTAGCCGACCCGGCTAACTTTGTATCGCTAAACATAAATAGCTACTAACAGTTTGTATCGTTTTCACATTTTCAATAACAGTAATAAAATATAATAGGTAGGATCGCCTATAAGGTCTAGCGGTTCGACGTCGGACTTGACTTCTTGAGGTCCCGGGTTCAATCCCCTGTTCAGACTTCAGACAACAAACAATGTGTATTCACAAATTTCTAATAAAAATTACGTTGCCTGGGATTAAATAATTGACCGGTTGGCTTGCCACCTATCACACTGTGGGACTTAGTGTCTTCGGCTAATCGTGACTCGTGGGTGCTGTGGTTGCGCCTCTGCCTAGCACTTCATAGAAATGGACGTGAAGATACGTTACTTTTTACTTACCTAATAATATAGTAGGTAACTATATGTACGTGTACGATGGTAGAAAATTTTAAATTCGAATTTTCTTACCGCCATAACGTCAGTTCTTACCTCTGCTGTGCTTCAGTTTTGAATATAACGATTATATCTCAGAAACTAAACAACAGGTTCAGCTTCAGGTTGGCAGCGCTTCATTACATTAGAGTCTATATGCGACGTGGATTCTACCATCAGGAAATTCTTCTGCTCATTTGCCTTCTGATCTCATAAAAATCGTCTAATTAGTATTATCAAGCTATTAAATATGTCAACATAACGAGATCTTCAACAATAATAGGGTCATAATTATCACCATCTCTCATTAACCTTATGTAAGATTTCCTTGATGTTATCGCTTACATGACTTTCGCGTGTTAAAATCATGTCACCTTTGGGGTATAAAAGGTTCCCTTCCAGGATTACCAGAGGTTTTCGCAAAGAGAGTGCTGTGTAGAAATTAAACATTTGAAGTTTAACGTTGTACCACTAAAAATTTAGATGTAGTATCTTCACCCCCATATCCCCGAAGAGGTAGGCAGAGGCACAACCAGGGCACCCACGACTAGCCGAAGACACTAAGTCCCACATGTGATAGGTGGCAAGCCTATCGCCAACCGGCCACATTTCAATATCGACCAACATTTTTTTTTATTAGAAAATTGGAAAAATCCAATTTTCTTTTTGTTGGCCGACCCGGGATTCAAACCCGGGACCTCATGCAGTCAAGTCCAACACCCGGACCGCTAGACCACAGAAGCGATTAAAAATTTAGTTGTGTTTAGTTAAAAACGAGTTAAACATGGTCAGAAATCGACATTCAAACTAAAAATGCTACACGTGGATGAAGTGGCAGCATGTTATGAGTTGAGCAGCTAATATTAGACGGTGTGTAGTTGTTTTTTTTTTTAAAAAAAAAAAACGTGTGTTTAACACATGTTTAACATGTGAGTTGAATTTTTTTGTAGTAAGTCGGAGGGTGTCCTAGCAAATAATAATATTGAATCGACATAAACAACCAATACGAGTTATACAAAGTATTTTAACTAATAAAGTTGTATACGTACACCTAAGTGTTTACTTGGGTGCAATTAAAATAAAACATGTGAGTAATAGGTTATGTACATTTTTATCGAAACATCTGGAAAAGCTATTTGATAGCGTATTATACAATGCTATTCAGTGTATTCAGATTGATATTCAAAATAATCAAGAGAAATCAAAAATTTACTAATAATTGTACAACGAATCAGTTTGCGTAGTGATACAGCTTACTAATTCGGACTTGTCGACTGTGCAATAATATTTTAACATACGTAACTAGCACGCATGTGTGTAGTCGTGACTTTGTTTTCGTCTTTGTGAACTAGCTGTTGCCTGCGACTTCACCCGCGTTTTCACAGGATCAAGTTGTGCGGTCGGGATTAAAAGTAGCCTATATGTTAATCCAAGATACAATCTATTTATGCTCCAAATTTCAGACAAATCCTTTCAGCCATTCGAGCGTGGAAGAGTAACAAACATCCATACATACTCACAAACTTTCGCTTTTATATTAGTACGATTAAAGCTGTATTTAAGTTTTATGTGGCATTTGTAAAATTTTTAAACAAGGTGCGAACTAGCCGAAATATGCCAGCTTTCAAGCAAAAAAGAGTCATCAAAATTAGTGCATCCAGCGCAGCGTTGTCAGGTGCATATAAAAAATGGAATCGAAAAGGCGAGAGGTGCCCAAGTAGGGGAAGTTTTAAGGAACTTTGGAAATGGAATGAAAATTAAATAATAATAAAAATGCACGTGTAGAATTGCTTGGAAGTAGGATGAAAATTAAATAATAATAAAAATGCACGTGTAACATTGTCTGGAAGTGTTATGAAAATTAAATAATAATGAAAATGCCCGTATAATATTGTTTGGAAGTGGGATGAAAATTAAATAATAATGAAAATGCTCGTGTAATACTGTCTGGAAGTGGGTTAAAAAAGGGATTAAAATTAAATAATAATGAAAATGCTCGTGTAATATTGCTTGCAAGTGGGATGGAAAAAAAGGATGAAAATTAAATAATAATAATAAAAATGCACGTGTAATATTGATGTATACAATAATAAACTCTCATTCAGTAATTAGCTACAATCTGGCGCCATCGTTCACCTCAACCCCAGATAAACACTGTTTACATGTCTGTTTATCTGTCACACGTAGGTCGTGGCTTTTCTTTTTTTATCAGTAGGAGGAAATTTGCCTACAGTCTCCAATACAGTATGCCTTTGGCTGCTGACAAAATATATAGAAATCATTCATGCTAATATTATGAGTGCGGAAGCCCTTCACGGCTAAACCGCTGAAAGAATTTTAATAAAATTTGATATGCATATAGCTAAAGGCCACTTCTGTCATCTAGCGGTCCGACTTGACTTCTTCAGGTCCCGGGTTCGAACCCCGGGTCGTTCAACGAAAAAAATAGAAAATGTGTATTTTATATCTACTCGTATATAATATGTATGTCGTGTTAGTTACACTATTTATAACTTAAACGGGGCTGAACCGATTTTGCTGTGAATCGACGAGGATGTAGCTTAAAACCAGAAGACGGACATGTAGGAAAGTTTTTATCCCGTTCGACTGCGAGGAATTTAAAGAAAACATTTTAATTTTTCCCATAAAAACTGAACGGGTGGAACAAAGGTCGCCGAAGCAACTAGTTTGTAATGAAAATAATGTTGTTCGGAATTGGTTATGTACCCAGTTGGTGATAGGCTTGCCACTTGTCACATTGTGGGTCTTAGTTCTTTAGGCTAGTCGTGGGTGCCCTGGTTGTGCCTCTGCCTACCTAATCGGGGATATGGGCGTGAATATACAATTATTAAAGTCTTGTGCTTAAATAGTTATGTATCTTGATGACGGCGTCAATGAATGAAAATCATCTAATATTACTCAGAACCTCAAAGTTGCTGCATAGCAGTTTACCATCAGTAGTCTTGTTGGTACTGACCTATTTTACCAGTGCTTGCCGCTTACGAGCTGCCTGGCAGGAAGGCAGATGGTCTATTCTCAGTGGACCCGGACCTCTGGGAAAACATTATGAGGCTTCGTTCTTTCAGGTTTCTTATAACTGATATCCAGTATCTTAAACGCTCACACCTAAGAGACGGAGTGCAGATATTGGTTACAACCGCAGACTATATTCAGATACAGTTTCAAGGATTCTGTGGCTCGAGGAAAGTTGGCGCCAGTCGAAGATACCCGACACCAATGTCTTATTAAGGTCTCTCAAAATAAGATTTTTTCTAAATTTGAAAGAAGAAAAATTTCGCATATGACAGGATTTGAACATGTAACCTTTCGACTTAAGCCGACGAATGCTTTAACCATTTGAGCTACTGAGGATTCAAGTCCTGTGGATATGAATCATAACTACATAACTACCAGCGTTAAAGGTAAAGAAAGAAATCAAAAATTTCGCCACAAGGAACTATGAAACGTATGTGAATATTTCTCAAGTTTCAAAAGCAGGTAACTTCATAATGTTACTTCTTTTCATAAATCGCCTTAAGAAGTATGACTTCAAAAAAACATACAATGAATGGAGAAACTTCTCTTTTTTGGGGGTCGATTAAAAATACGTTGCGTATACTCGTCAGTACATAGAAATATGTTGCCAGTTTAGACAGGGTCTATAATTTTTGAAACCAAAAAAATTACAGTAAGATGAAACCCATTAGAAAAAGAAAGGAATATAATCAAAATGAAAGAAAAAATAAATTACGTTCGATCCGAGTTCGGGAAGTGGGAGGGTTTGGGAGGTTTAAGTGTAAAAAATGGTTTATCTTGATTTCCGGCAAAACTACAAGTCCTATGTAAAAAAGTTAAATGGCAAAGTAGGTTATATAAAGATCTACAACTTGTATTTGAAATTTTTATGCATATCTTGTTCAAAAAATTTTTTTTTCTACGAACCCCCCTCCCTCCCACTTTCCGAATTCGGATCGACCGCAATTTATTTTTCTTTTCATTTTGATCATATTCCCCTCCTTTTCTAGTGGGTTTCATCCTACTTTATTTTTTTTATTTTTCACTATTTTTGAAGTCGGCCCATGTCTACTTTGTCACTAGGATATAAAAAGATTTCATTCGATCTGCATGACGCTAAACAAAAAATCACTAATCTTTAAAATATATGTAAAAAACAGCATGTTTTTCGAGCAGTAGGTGGGTTTTTATTAACATTATTTTATTTCCATTTCTCAGAAACTAAAAATTAATCTAGTCGACTTTACCAGTGCTCGCCTCTTGTATAAAACAGAGATTCCTAAACTATTTTGTTTTATAGACTACAATAAAATTTTACTGGATTCGGTGGACCGAATGGCATGGCCGTAGCTAGGGCGGGATGCATTGTGGGGCAATGCCCTACCCTAAAAAGACCTCATCCCTATGACAATATCTGCCTATATTGATAGGAGAAGTCAAGTCAATATTTTTGTTCTATACTATCGAATCCAAATTAATTTTCATGCACCCCAGATAACAATAATTGTGAGCCCCCATTTTTTGTCATGTCCAACGTGGACCCCCGTCGAGTCTCCCGTGGACTCGTATGGCCCCTTGGACCACTTTGGAAATTACTGGTACAAAACAAAGTCCCTTTCTACTCAGGGCCGTCTTAGATTATGTTGGGGCCCTAGGCACGAAAAAACTTGGGGCCCTTTTGGAATATAAAGAAATCAAACTATATAATTTTTTTCACATTGATTTTTTTGGGTAATCAATTACAATATTTTATTATGGTATGTCATTAATAATATTAGTATGCTGCTATTTTTTTATGAGTACGATTTTCTTTCGGGATTTCTGTTGAAATCCTCAAACATAATTTTCTAAGAATGTCACTTTCTATGCTCATAATTATTAACGAATCACTCGTTCTTAAGCTGCGAAATTGAACTCTTCCAAATTAGGGCAACAAAAAAAAACGTAATGCACCCAACCAAAATATTTTAAGGTTAAAAGTGAGTGAAAATGTCGACCTTTCGGGGCCCTCTGAGTGTCGAGGCCCTGGGCACTGGCCCCGTGCGCCCTTATGGTAAAGACGGTATTGTTTCTACTGTCTACGTATGGCAACGGCAAGGGAACGGATTTTGATGCAGCATTTTTATTACATAGAGGGAGGTTTCAAGAGGGAGGTTTGTTTTTATAATTAACTCTTTATTGTACGTACAACAGTAATTACAGACAAACCTAAGACTAAAATAAGGACAAAGAGCGAGTTTATCTTTAATGAAAGAAATTTCTTCTAGACAACTCGTTTAAGGAAAATAATTGACATAAATTAATTAAAAATAAGTGGACCTCTACCTCTTTGGGGATATGGGCGTGAAGATATTTTTTAAAAAAAATTGTACTAAAGTGACTTCTCAATACAAATACATACTAAGTTATAACTACCTACACAAATGGAGCTTAAATAACTATTAGAAAATAATCCTTAAATTGTTTTTTGAAAGAAACAAGGGTTTCACATTTACGAATTTTACTAACAAGTGAGTTTCATAACCTTACATCATGAACTGAGAATGTGTGCGGATAGGTAGCAGAATCTATATGTGTAAAAGAAAGTCGAGTTTGTTACACTATTTATAACTCAAGACCGGCTGAACCGATTAGGCTGAAAATTGATGGTGTCCTGAGCTTAAAACCGGGGGAGATAGGGTATTTTTTTATCCCGTTCAACAACGAGGAAACTAGGAAAAGCAACATTTTAATTTTTCCATACAAACTAACCGGGCGGAACGAAGTTCGCCGGAACAGCTAGTGTATAATAACAGAAGTTTATCCACCCGTGAGAAGCTGAGACATACTGCTAGTATAGCATGAGTGGTTTGGAAATAGATATTCGAATGATAGTGCAACTAGAGAAGGATTAGAATCTTGTAGGTGTAATTTTATTAATTTTGTATTTTTTAAATAACGGTATTTTTTAAGATTTTTTTTATTTTTAAAAATATAAATCATGTTTCAATCAATACACAAATAAAAATTGTGTTAAATAAAACTTACCTAGACATATTTTGCACTAGATCAAACACAATTATGCACATCAGAAAACAGTAAATATCCACACATATAACTATATTTGTTAGGGACGTACCACAGATTACAAATGTAAAATACGTAACAAGAAACAGCGCGTGCGCATCTTCCATATAAATGGATATGAATCAATTTCATTCTAACATCGCCCTTGATAACCACAAGTCTATGTCTACGTCACTCATATCTGGCGATTTGCCCTAGCCAGCTAGTACTTAGCCACTATTAACACCGATAATGACATATGGATAGCTTGCAGTTGTTAGTTGTAACCGGCGTTAAAATAAGGAGGTTATGATGGACTATGATTTTATTATGTATGCTAATCTGTGGTTATACATTTCATTTGAAAGAGTGTACTTTTTGGAATTATCAAGTCTGCATTTTAAGTTTGAATCCCAGGGAAATTAGGAAAAACTCAACAATTGTGTACTTATACGTTATACGACGTATCTTATACCTATGAATTCGAAATAGGTTTTTTGATTGGTAGAACTTATACTTCACTTCTTTATTAGGTTTCCCTAACTCAAAAATAAAAAAAAGTAATTTAAAAATTGAAGTTTAAGTTTGTAAAGTTAAAAATGTTATTGGCCTAAAAAGCTGTAAAAATGTTATTGGCCTAAAGTAGCAAAAATTGTTTGCTCAAAAAAGGTTTTTTTTTAAATTGCGTAGGTAGTTAAAAATTTTATACGCTTTAAAAGCTATAAGTATCGAAAATCGTATGCTTAAAAAAGTTTTTTTTAAAAAATTCGCAAAGTTAAAAATGTTATAGGCCTAAAAAGCTAGAACTAACAAAAAATCTTCCCGTAGATATATCAGGAGAGCTCCAAATATTAATATTTTCAAAAGTATGTTAAAGCGTCACTTTCTGCGTTCACTGTGATTAATACTTAAATTGCTTGTTCTAAATTCTAATACCTATAATTAAAACAGGTTTCTGCTTTTAGGATGATTTATTTTGTCTATTAGTAGATGCATTTTTATATTTTTAAGAGCACCATTACACAGTATTCTGTTGAATCTTGTTCCATACTTGAGGGTTGCCTGGAAGAGATCGCTGATTTGGCGATAAGGCCACCTTTGTGTATCTTATAATTTAAGTTTTATTTGATGTATTTGTAATTTATCTGTATTTGGTGCACAATAAAGAGTTATTGTATTGTATTGTATTAATAACCCGTCTAAAATAAGAGATAGGATTATTAATCAGTTACCAAGCAACCACTGTTATTTTTCAATGATTAACAAAACTAACTTAGCAACAAAGCTCTAGAAGGGCTATCTGTATCTGTAGATAGGTAATTAATGTTGGTCTCAGAAAAGTATGTTAGTTTTTCACTAAGCTATCCAGATTTAGAAGTCAGTGAGAATACCACACCCCCATTTCTGTCAAAAGTAATTCTAAGACGTTGTAATGACGTCCATCTTTAAATTATTACATTCACTCCCATAGGTGTGTAATAAATTATTAGTGATAAATCGATGTCACACACTGTTTATTGAATTGTTTTCATTAATTAATTATGCTTCGGTGTTGCCAATTTTCTATAAAACTAATTCAGAATCAGAGAAATATTTATTTTGCTCACAATGTTGTTAGATAAAGTAGTGTATCATTACATAGTATAAAAAAAAAACAAAGTCACTTACCCCTGTCTATCCCTATTCACGCTTAGATCTTTAAAATTACGTAATGGATTTTAATGTAACTTTTTTCATATATGGAGTGATTCAAGACAAATGTTTAATAACATAGAAGTTTAACATCTGTACGAAGCTGGGACTGGCTGCTAGTATAGCATAAGTGGTTTGGAAATAGATATTCGAATAAAAGTACAACTAGAGACAGCTTCGGATCTTGTAGATGTTATTTTATTAATTAATTTTGTATATTCTATAAATAAAAGAACATTTTTATTTTGGAAAGAATTAATCATGTTATACATCCAATTCGATTCCAATGTTAGACTACTTAAAATGTGTTTTGATGTAATAAAAACAACTTAGCTCGGGATTGGATATGTAACCGGTGAACGATAGGTTTACTGTCTATCACATTGTGATTAATTGCATTTTTAAGTCTTTAGGTTTCGGTCAAACCCACGCGAACAAAGCGAAAGCGAAGCGAGAGCTTCGCAATTTACCTGTTACATCTAAACTAGATCAAAGATTTTCCTAGCTTCAAAGACATCAAAGATTTTGACATATTAATAAAAAAGTCAATGTTGCCACTTTTTACATATCGAAAATACTAAGCTTTATTAATGCTAGCTAGTAAGTTTTGGCAAATTATTATTTACTGAAGAAAAAAATACTATGAATGAAGATATATCCTTTCAAAGGGAGAGCACCATTAAGAGAAAAAATGGTTACTAAGTATAGCAAAACTAGTCAATTTTGGTGGCATTTGTCAAATATTGTTTAGTTTTAGTGAAGTTCAGTGCACGAGTGAAGTGTTGTATTGCCGTCAAAATTCGCTATATGAGCTTGAGTTACAGGGCCACTGGTTCACCAAAGACCCGGAAATTATTTTATAATATTGCTTATGACTAACTTTGAATAATTTATAAGCTCGATTTCGCTAAACTAAGGTAACTTGATGCAAAGTCAAACTTTATTAATGGCAGAAAATAACACCCATGCCAAAAACTAAAAAAAAATCGTTAAATTACAATTTTCAAACTTTGCTGCTGAAAAAGCTGCATAACATTGTTTTGATATTGCGGCTGCTATTGTAAATTGTTTTAGTTTAATTGTTTTAGATGTTATTTATTTATGCGCTACGAATGAATTTATTGCATTTCTTATCTTTTGTTTGGTCATTTAAAGTTTTGGTAGCCTACCTAACCTACATACCATGTTCATAATAGTGTCCTTTATGATTAAATTGACATACTAAACACATTTTTGTTTCGCAAATAATAACGTAATTATCTCAGTCCAATATTTTAAAGGAAAATAGCTTTGAAATCAAATTTAGTACTAAAACTGCCAAAACGGCAACATTGGTCAAACTGGCTGTAAATAAAAAAGAAGGTCTACTTTTAGATATTTGTGACGACGAACGGCATGTTTAAGATGATTAGGAAATGCAGTTTCGAATTAAGGCTGTTTATGCCTTAGTAAGAATATGCATTTCCGAGCTGAACCCATTATTTATTTATGGCTTAAAATTCCATCTGTCAAATGAAAGCGCGGGAACTAAACGCCTCTTACGACAAGATAAGATAGGGACGTAAAACCATTATCGATATGTTATGTGATAAGCTGCAACGTTTATATTTTTTCTATATTTCTATAGGTCATTAAAGTTTGAAAACTTGTGCCTTAAATATAATTCAGAATAACGTACTTAGTTAATATCGTTATATTAAACTTCAAAGTCAAACAAACAACTTTTTAGTTTTTAATTCCATGGACCTTAATTATAACGTCAAATAATACTGAAATAAGGGTCAAAACCGACCAATTATGTACTATCATTTACTTAGAAAGTGGTTTTTCATTTTAAAGTCAGTTTGGTTAACCAACCCTGAGCAATCCGACACCACTATGGTTATTTTTGAATATTAATTTCATGCAAATTGAAAATTGGAGTCGGATATGTCATTTCAGGTACTCTTAAACCACAGTACTAGCCAATTATTAACATTTGGTTAATAATAAACAATAAACTATTTTGTTGGATTACTTCATTTTTTTCTGTGTCACACTCCCAAAGTGTCTGAAATCCCTAGTTAATTCGAAAAATGTTTATATTGGTATTGACTATATAAATATGTTATACTGTCGATAAACTTAAATTTATTTTTAAGGACGGAGTCCTGTCTTAACTGTTAATGTTGAATTAAAATAAACGTACTTTTTTCTTCTGTAAGAAGTAAGAACCTTCTACTAAACATGACTTCCTCGTTGGTCGAGGGACTAGCGTACACGCCTAACCCCACCAACCAACCGCGAGGCGTTCAATTTCCGATGATGGCAGGCATTTATCTAATAGACATTTATATGTCTGCATTTCCGGGTCTGGGTTTTTATTAAATTTATTATGTTATCTATTTGAGTATTTCTATGTATTAGAATTGTACACTTATTTCGGATTTCATTTAATCTGTGTAACTTATCCAGGAATGCCTATTATTTATTTATTATTATTAACCACAATATTAATATAAGAAAAAAAAAGAATTTACGAAATTGTTGAATCTGTGCACGTGTGATCCGATGGCCAAGGGACATAGAGTTCCATTTTCATATATAAGATTTGTATTTGTAATACTATCGATAAGCCAAATTTTATTTATCGATAAACTTGGAAAGGAAAGCAATCTCTAAATATATTTTCGGCCTACCTATTTTAGTGTCTATCACGCATTCACAGCGTGATATTGATTTATTTATCACTCATTCACGAACTGTAAATCGACATAACAGACTATTTGTTTGCTTAGGATTAACTCTCTACTTGACAGCTTCCACAGATAAAAACTTTCTAACCGACTCCAAAAAAAAAAGGGTCTAAATTCGGCTGCATGTTTTTTTTGTTTTTTGTTACCTACACGATTACTTTAGTCAATTACGAACCGATTATGATTATTTTTTCTTTAAAAGGTAATTTATTATTCCGAGGTAGTTTTATATTGATTGTATAATGATTCGACTAGTGGTATAGTGGTATTATCTAAATTACGCGCTTCGGCTAAATTCGTCAAGCTTCGGAAATCAGAATTTATTTTAAAGATTACATTCAGATTCAGATTCAGAAAGATTTATACAGTTGTTTATTACATAATTATTCATTTCGCTTAAATTTGGATTTGGTCAGCCAATTTAAAAATAAAAGTATAAAGTGTAAAAAGAGTGAAAAGTGTAAAGCCGAAGCGCATAATTTAAATAATAGTACTGTACGTGGCTTTCGAGTTATAGTTCTGAATGATGAGGAGATTGTCAACATTAACAAATATAGCATTAACATCAACATCATATATTAAAAGAATGTTGATAACATTTATTTGGGAACATCTTTGATATCTTTCCAAATAAAAAAAAATGGTTGCCTGTAAAGTCGGTTTTACGGGCGAATATTTTACGTGACAACGTCTTTTTGTCTTTTTCTCGGTAGAATATGTGGGAGAGAGACGCAAGGCGGCGGACCTCTCTCTCGTTCGGTGACTCATCGTAACAGTCGTGAGCGGGCGTTACACTTTTTAAAGAGTGACTCCGAGCCACATAGTTTAAGATGATACATCCATCCAGGATGTATGTTTGTTACTCTTTCACGCTCGAATGGCTGAACGGATTTGTTTGAAATTTAGAATACAGATAGATTGTAGTCACAATCTATTAGTTAACGTATAGGCTACTTTTAATCTTGAGCGCGAACGGATTCCTATGAAAACGCGAGTGAAGCCTCAGGCAACAGCTAGAAAGAAATAAAACAGTAGGTCAATTGGTTTTTGAAGTACTGCGCTTAATTAATGCCAAACCTATCGGCTTTCATTCGCAAGTTTCAAAAGCAGAGCCTAACAGAAGGCCTACCACAGATAACAAAGACATACATACAATACGAACTATCAGAAAGATAAAAATATTATTAATATATAATTATAGATTACCCGGCGATCGCATCGCTTGACGTTAACAGTTTACATCGAGCGGTATGAAAAAAATTTACTGAAATTGCTATTAAAAAATAGGCGTTGGTGATAAACAGGGTAAAAATTAAGGGATGTATGTACTGTTAATGCCACATTTTAAAATTATAAAAGCAAACATTTCCTTAAAAAAAATTAAGGGTGAACAACCCTCATCATTTAGGGATGTGAAAAATTGATAATAGCCGATTCCCAAACCTACTGAATACGCATATAAAATTTGGTGAAAATCGGTAAAGCCATTTCGGAGAACAGTAACTAACATTGTGACACGAGAATTTTATACAGGGTTACATCTAAAGCATCGGCTAAATTTTTAAAAAACGGTTCGGAATCGATAACACCTTCAGTCTATGAAAAAACTAAAAATTAAAAATGCCTTTTAAATGAAGTTTATCAAAGTAAATACTACAATTTGGCAATTATATTAAAAAAGTATTGCAAAAACCAATGAGTATATCTTTCGCCATGCTTATTCCTACTCTTAAACAATGAAGCTGTCAAATAAATAACTATAAATAAATATCCCTAGACAAGTTACACAAATTGAATCTAACCCCAATGTAAGCAAATTATATACTTGTGTTACGGGTGTTAGTCAACGATACTAATACCATAGACAATATATATTTACTAATCTCTGCTAATACATAGAAATACTTACATAGATACCAGAATAAATCTAATAAACTCCCAGACCCGGAAATGCAGACATCTAAATGTTCTTCACACAAATGCCTGCCCCGTCGGAATCGGACCCGAGCCTCGCGGTTGGTTCACACTAACCACTCGACCAACAAGGCCGTCAAACAAACAGTTTAAAGAATGTGAATCGGCCATTATCCCGCTACTTAGGTTGAGTCTGGGCAGCAACATCGTGTAGGTATCACGCGGCGCGCACGAGGCCATCGAGCCTGAAACAACCGGTTCGATTCCATTTACATAACAATTGACTTCGACAACTTGAACGAAAGTTAACCAATTTACATTTTGTATAGGAAAAAAACGAATGTAAATGTTTTAGTGGGTTTGAAAGGCCAAGATGCAGCTATACCGACGATAAAGACGCGTCGTATCTATTCATATAATAAATCAGTTTATAATAAATCAATTTTCAATGTACAGAATTGACCCATCTAGGTCAATTAATATTTTCAATGTACAATTAAAAATATTTAAAAAATAAATAGCAGGGAGTGTTACTGGATCGATACCAAACCCAAACATGTGATTAAAAAAATTTTGTCTATCTGTATGTTCAGGCATCACGTGAAAACTAACGGTTCGATTTCGATGAAACTTGCTATAATTATACCTTATTATCCTGAGAATAAAATGGGATACTTTTTATCCTGAAAAAATGCGTAAAATAAAATAAATCTTAATTTTGCAGTTTTATCACGCGAAGACCGACATCCGCACGGATGGAGTCACGGGCGGAAGCTAGTCAATAGTAGTTTTTTTTTATAATATAGGAAGGCAAACATGCAGACGGATTTCCTGATGGTAAGGAATTCACGCCGCCTAGAAACACCAAAGATGGTAGTGGTGCGTTGCCAACCTGAGGTTAGGATGTTAGACCTCGAGCAAAAGTAAGTTTACCGGCTACCTTACCCTCCGGACCGGAACACGTCATGACGTTATGGCGGCAGGAATAGGTAAGGTGGTGGTACCAATTCGGGCGAGTCGCTGCGAAACTCTACCACCTAGTCAGATATCACGGTGTTAGTTATGATAAGCCTATGCTCGCCTTTTACGAGCTGCCTGGCAAGAAAGGCAGATGGTCTATTCTGCAAAGGAGCCCGGACCAAGACGGGGACGGTGCGTTGCCAATCTGAGATGTTTTTTATGATATTTGAAGGCAAACAAGCAGACGGATTTCCTGTAAGAAATTCGCGCCGCTTAGAGACAACAAAGGTGGTAATGGTGTAGCCAACTTGAGGCCGGGATGTTAGGCCGCGAACAAAAGTAAGTTTTTCGGCTACCTTATCCTCCAAACTGGAACACGTTAACAACACATCGGACCTTGACGGGCCCCTAACACGAACTTGCTGCATTTTCTGCTATCTACAAATACAGGGTAACATATAAAGCACCGGCCAAATTTTGAAAAACGGAACTCGGGAAGTGTTATATTCTTTCGATCTTAAAAATTAAAAAAAAGCAATTTATAATTTTTTTCCAACGCAAAATAAAAGATGCATGGATGTAACTTAAACAAAGCATAAAACTTTTACCCATCGACCTCAGTCGCAATCGTAGGCTGGTGACGTCATGATTCGTACTAGATACGACATCGCGTGACAAGTAAAGTATAGTAGTATAGAAAGTACTCTTGCGGACTGTTATAAATGAATGTTTATATATAAATAAATATTAAAATTTGGCAAGTATACATATTTAAAATGCATTAGGTACAATTTAAGGCCCCATACTCAGTCAGCCAGAAGAGCCAATCACCGCGCTCCCAGAAATCCGAAATTTCATTCATTAGAGATGACCTTCCCTCTTGTACTTACGTTTATTTTAGTCTTAAGATTTTCTGTAATTTTTGTAGTGTACAATAAGGAGTTAATAATAATAAGTTGTCAATACATTCATTTCACATACATTATTGTTACGCGTCTATACATATAAATGTAAATACTACCACTGGATCGAAACGCGAAAGCTACTACCTAAATGTGAATACTGCGTTAAGGCCCCATACTCAGTCAGCCAGAAGAGCCAATCACCGCGCTCCCCCGTTCCATGATTACTATGAACAATGATGGTCTAAAGTAAACGTCTTAAGCGACAAATCACTATTTTTGACACTATAAAAGTAATTTGAAGAAAAGTATAAAAACTGAAACACTTATCTTTTAGGTATAGTACTTATCTATGTTTACGTTAAATCTGGTGTCGATATTTTCATATTTGAAGTAGACAGTTGCGTTTTGCTTTCAAAAAAGGGGTAAATTTTTTTTCTATCGAGCAAAGTGAAATGAATCGTGTTTTGGAAACACTAGTCTAGTAAAGCATATTCATGTGAATCTTGTGTATTTTTGTCAGCAAGATCCATGATTGCTTTGTATGAAAAAAACAGTAAACTGCTGACGTATTTTAGCGTATATGGCCCCTTTAGCTGGTTACAAGCGGCTGGTGATCGTGACTTGTGGCGTTCTTTGGGGGAGGCCTATGTCCAGCAGTGGACGTCCCCCGGCTGATGATGAAGATGATGACCATTTAGGCCTTTGACTATTGTACTAAAATTTGGATGGTCCTTTCAAAGTGGTTACTATACAGTATACATGGTTATGTATAATTTCAAATCGACTATTCGAAAATGCGAAACTGTTATAAGATCACCTAAAAGATGGAACCATGTTTGGCCAATTTCCAACAGCGTACAAAAGGACTGAATTGATGATGCTTGAAATGAAAGTAATTTATGTAAGATGTTTGTAATAACTGTTTCTTGTCCTTAAATACGTCTGTACAAAAGTGATGTAAAAGACAAACACTCAAATCAAAAACTTTCAAAAATCTCCCGATCGAAAGATTGCTCAAAACAAATATCCACTCAAATTTACTTACAATGAACAAACATGCAAGACGAATGACGATAAATATTATTGACGCCTAGACTTCCTCAACGTGTAGACAAGGTGTATGCAATGAATAACGAGGCGCTTGATTGTGCCTACTGCCTGACATCCGCAAATGTGTCTAAATGTTGAAGTGTTTTTGTAGTATAATTGTTTCTTTAATTATTATTACTTGATGATGAAAATAAGTATTTTTTAAGTTAGAAACATTTCAAATATTACAAACTATATATTATTTACACGGATATTTACAACCGAATATCCAAAAAATCTGAAAAGTTTTAAAATATTCTACAAAATATAGTAAATACGAATAAGAACAACAATAAATAAAACATTTATTTCATTTTATTTATCTCTAAATAGTACGTCCGGTTTGATACTATCATTTTCGTTTCCCTACTGTAATATCATCTGCTCTATCATTGTGTTCAATTCTAAAGGGTAGATAAGAAGGTAAACTTACCCAGCAAGATTACTTTCCAGAATAACGTTAATATTTTTTGGTATATATGAGCGACATAATTTTCTTTTCATTAGTAATATCGTCTTTTCGTTTGTCTTCTTATAGCATAAAATTATTTTATTCATAAAGATACTAAGGCACTTTAAATTATCTTACATGGGTTAAAATAATAAGCCCTTCTATAGCAATTTGATCTTCTAAGAAACCCCTATTTGACCTTAGTTTATACCTGGTCGCCACTCAAATGTTGATTTTGGACACATCGTTTGTTAAAAGATTTGAGTAAACATCCAACCAAACTCAGGTAGAGTTGGATGGATATGCAAATTTAGAATGTCTAGATGTCCACGTGTTCTATTGTGACCGTCTCCGTGGTCTAGCGGTTATGTGTAGGACTTGACTGCATGAGGAGGTGAGGTTTAGTTCCCGAATCGTGCAACAAAAATAAATTGTGTTTTTTAAATTTCCTATTGAAAAGAACGTTGTCTGGGATTTTCTGATTGGCGCTAGGTCACCTATCACATTGTGGGACTTAGTATCTTAGATTAGTCATGGGTGCCCTGGTTGTACCTTTGTCTTTTGGGATCCGGTCCACCATGCAGAATAGACTATCTGTCTCCCTACCACGTAGCTCGTGAACGGCGAGCATGTGTTAAATTTCCCATTTTACGTGGTGATCGCATCTCGCCTGAACATCCGTTCCACCTACCCATTTTGCTACTTCTTTTTATGGTATGACAGTGGAAACGGGTAATTTGAAGGGGAATTGGGTAAAAGCAATACTTTGTCATGTACAGCAATGGCATGTCAAGCAATATGATTTAACGATTATGTTGTATACAAAAATATCTTCACGCCCTTATCCCCTAAGGGGTAGTCAGAGGCACAACCAAGGCACCCACGATTAGGCGAAGACACTAAGTCCCACAATGTGATAGGTGGCAAGCCTATCGCCAACCGGGCACATTTCAAATCCCCAGCAACTTTTTTTTTATTACAAAATTGGAAAAACCCAATTTTCTTTTTTGTTGCCCGACCCGGGATTCGAACCCAGGACCTCACGCAGTCAAATCCAACAACTGAACCGCTAGACCACGGAGGCGATTTTTAGAAACTTGATCAAATGGAATGACTATCCACTAAACAAATAATTATCGATAAACAAATGAAAAAAAATCACGAACTTAAATGAAATTAGCTTTAAAGGGCAATCAATTAAAAAACTAATAAATATCACAAACTTCTAATATTTTTTGTTATGTTTTTCTGTTTTGAAATTGTTATTTTATTTCGATCAAATTGATAGTTATACTTTCTAGGTGTTAGACGAGACTAATTAAAAAAAATACCCTATTAAAAACAAAAAAAAACATTATAACGCCTGTAGTTTTGGGAAAGTGCGGCTTTATTAGTTATATATATATATATAGTTATTTTTCAATAATAAACAAAAATATCTTTGCAACAAAACTCTGTATATCTTGATATTATGTAATAGATTATTAATATTCGTTTAACTAACGTTTAGCTAAATTCACGTTTCTCGATTCTCGATTAAATTAAATAATTTATTCAGCTGTCAAATATTGAGATAACCAGTTAGAAGCTAGATCACGTATAAATAGTTAACCCAAGAGTGTGTTAAAGACCAAATGACCAGATTTTGACTAAAACTGCATAAAACCAACTCCAATCAATCCATTCCCACGTCGCGGTTTGATGAGTATTTTTTCGAAAGATATACGATTCCAAAGTAGTCCCACATAATTTTATCAACATTCCACTTGTAGTTTTGAGTCAAACTTAATGATGGACCAACGTTTATGCATTATGAAGTATTCAAAAACTTATTATCAGATCATGGAGAAATGAATATGGGACGGGACAACTTTGAAACCATTTATTTTCCAAAAAAGAATCATCAAAATCGTTTCTCTATTAAGTCGAGCCTATCAGAATCAGGATCAGAAAAATCTTTATTCACATGAACCATACAAGTGGTACTTGTGCGCGCCAAAATTTTTTTCAACTATCACCGGTTCGGAACGCGGCCACAAACAGAGAATATCCGGCGAAAGAAACTCAGCGGGCTTGTCTTGCTTCAAGACTAATTATTGTAACATTATGAACTAGATACAAGATACAAATTACAATCGTATCTAATTTAATCGCCTCTGTGGTCTAGCAATTCAGGTGTTGGACTTGACTGCATGAGGTCCTGGGTTCGAATCCCGGGTCGGGCAACAATAAGAACAGTTGGGTTTTCCAATTTTCTAATAAAAAAAAATTTCTCGGGATTGGATTTGTGCCCGGTTGGCGATAGGCTTGCTACCTATCACATTGTGGGACTTAGTATTTTCGGCTAGCTGTGGGTGCCCTGGTTGTGCCTCTGTCTAACATTTAGGGGATATGGGCGTGAAGATACTTTTTTTTATTTAACTTAAACAAAAAGTATCACAAATTACATTACAAATTGCAGTGTCTAATAATCGCGTAATACAAAAACCAGTCGAATTGAGGACCTCCTATTTTTGGAGTCTGTTAAAAATGAAAGTAATTGTTAATTGCTAACCTTACAATCCAGAAACTTTCAAATCATAATTTCCAAGGTACTTATTTACAAATTTTAAAATATTTTGGCAGTAATTAAAAGCATTTAAAAAAATACCGATGTTAGCTTCATGTTAAAAAAGGCCTTTCATAAATTGTTTAAGACGTTCTTGAAGCCAATTTGGGCTCCTACCTATTGTAAGATAAATCCAAAATTCTTCAAAAGATCAGATTCTTCATTCTGTCATCGTATTAGTTATTCAGTAATACTTATTCAGTCTCCGACCCCTTCAACATAATTTACGAACTAAAACTAAATACAGACCCGTTGTATAGTGGTAGTTGACATAGAGACATATTTGTAATATATAAAATTGTAAAAAATTACGAAAATGCTTTCGTCCTATATTATAGGTATATTATTATACTCTTTGGTGCTTTCGGATACGTTCTATTATTATTGACGGAGTCTACATAACCACAAAATCATTTAAACTTCGAAAATCAAGTGGTAAAATATTAGCCGCAACTCTTTTGGAAAAAAAAATGTCAATGTTTATTCTAGCTAAATACAGAGTTGTCTTATCTCGGGAATTCCGTTTATACTACATTTTGTGAAACTTTATATATCGATGTGAAAGATGAAGTTCTTTGAAAATACTGGAATAATTTGATATCGTTTTTATTTGAACTGATTACATTGTAGGAAATACGTCTGTCTATTTGCTTAGGGTTTTTATCTATTTTTTCCAAATAAAGAAACTAGGCGAAAAAATGTTTAATCGAATTGTACATTCCAATAAGTTTAAATTCTAACAAATTTTATGATATCCAACTTTAGTTCCAAACTCTTCTGAGTAATAGATAAACTGTCTACGATTCAGGCAACTTGCAAAGTTTTTTTTTTCAGTTCTAACTGATTTTCGTAAACCCAAAATGACGACTTAGCGTTTGAGCAACAGAAAAGGAAAGTCCTTTTCTGAATGGTGTGTGAGCCGCATATGACACGCACAAGAACAAACCAAAATTGCGATACTGTAGTTAAATACTGATAAGTACCATGAACTGTCAGACCTTCGTTTTATAGTTTACTAGCGGCCCGCCCCGGCTTCGCACGATTATGAAATATACATATAAACCTTCCTCTTCAATCACTTTATCTATAAATCTTATCTAAAAAAACCGCATCAAAACGGTTAAAGATTTAAGCATAGGTACAAAGAGACATAGGGACAGATAAAGCAACTTTGTTTTATACTGTGTAGTGAAGTTGAAAGTTCCACAAGGAGGAACAAGAGGGGCCGGGGGACTTCTATGACATTTGGATCATAATGGCTTAGCTAGGTATGATCACAGTATAATTATTAATAATTTATTCATTACTAGCTGTTACCCGCGGCTTCGCCCGCGTAGTCTACTAATTTGATATTTAGCTCTCCAACACTGCTCGTTAAAATTTTAAGATAAAATGTAGCCTATATCGCTATCCAAAGTTTTATCTATTTTTTTGTAAATATTAAAATCAATTCAGCAATTATGCCATCAAAACTCAACATACACTTTCTCTTTTCTAATTTCACCTCAGATAAATAGTAGGAATACGTTATTGTGTATAGCAAATTAAACTGTATAGCAAGTTATGGAAACCTCTAACAGATTTTTTTTTCGAAATTTTAAAAATATAAATATCGTCTCTGAGGTCTAACCGTCCGTCTTCGGAATTACTTCTTGAGATCTTGGGTTCTATTTCCGGTCCGGGCAACAAAAAAAAAACAAATAAAAAATGTGAAGTTTCAATTTTCTACTAAATGTAACGTTGCCACTTGCCCGGGACTGGACGGGTGCCCGGCTACAGGATAGTCATCTACCACATTGTGGGACTTAATGTCTTCGGCTAGTCGTTAGTGCTCTGGTAATGCAGTTAGGCAGAACTAACCC
>NJDD01005193.1:71816-98635 GCA_002245505.1 Calephelis nemesis | reverse complement strand
ACAGGTGCGTCGTTGTCCTAATCGTGAAGACCTGTTGTGCAAGTGTAGCGGGTACCCTTTCTCCAAACTGGATCATGAAATGGAGAAATTGGCAAGGCGGTAAAGTCCTACCCGGGCAAGTTACTGCACAGCACTCTGCCACCANNNCAGTGACCATATTTTGACTTCCAGTTTAAGTTCATTCGTAATTAATGAAGTAGTGGCTTAAAACATACAACAAACATTATCCTTTTTGAAGCCAGTTGAAAATACATAAAATTGGCCCAAGTTTGATGATTCCTAACTGCCAGTAACATTTCATTAACATTTATAATTAAATAGGGCCTATTTCCATTTAAATGGAAAAACTTATATTTATCCAAAAAGAAGCATAACTTTAAAAAAATTGTGGTGTGGTTAGGTTTAGGTTTTTTTGATTAGTGGGTTTGCGGTTAATTACAGATTTACAAGAGCGTAGCTATGACGTAGCACGCAGTGTGCGTAGCTATATTTTCTTTCTTTCTTTAGGTTTTGGCATTCACGTTAGTATTTTGTCATTAGTTAAGTAGAAATTTGAATCAAATTTACCAAAATCGAGATTCAATTATAATTAGTCATAAGTCGTCAATAAGTCATGTCACGGTCTTGGGTAAAGCGGTGGCCTCATTACTCAAGCTCATATAGTGAGATTTGGCGGCAACGAGAAAATACCCAATACGCAATTTTTTTATGATAAATAAATAAATAAATATCCTAGGACAAATCACACAAATTGAATCTAACCCCAAAGTAAGCAAATTATATGCTTGTGTTATGGGTGTTAGTCAACGATTCTAATACATAGAAATACTTAAGTAGATACCAGAATATATTTATTAAACACCCAGACCCTGAAATGCAGACATCTAAATGTTCATCACACAAATGCCTGCCCCCGTCGGGAATCGAACCCGAGCCTCGCGTTTGGTCGATGTAGTTTAGCGTGTACGTTAGCCACTCGACCAACGAGGCGGTCAATGATTACTTCATTTGCGCACTTTCACTGAAAAAAATTGTACAAAATGCCACCAACATTGACTAATTTCACTCAATATAAACACGAAATCCGATTATTATGAAAAAACTTCAACCATCTCTTCTCTCGATGGTGCCAAAACTCCATAGCTATCTTAGCTTTTAATTCTTTGCCCATCGACTGCAAAAAAAGGAAAGGTTCCTTATTTGAATATATTTTTTGTGTGTTTTGCTTATTGTTTTGTATGGATGATAAGGCAAACGGGAAATTTGCTAAACCCATTTTGGTTGTTCATCCTTTGTATAATTTTTTCGAGATTTTTAGTTAAACACAATACCTATTTTTGATTAAATATTAAGAATTGACATTGAAGTTATAAGTGTTTCGTTTTCTAAGTTTTACATATTATACTTTAATAAGTCCTTTTTGATTTTCCCTAATGACTAATTTATTATAACATATTATAAACACTTATAAAATGCACTTTGAAGATATTACAGTTTTTTATGATATTGGAAGGCAAACAAGCAGACGAATTTCCTGATGTTAAGAAATTCACGCCGCCTCGAAACACCAAAAGTGGTAACGGTGCGTTGCCAACCTGAGGCCAGGATGTTGTACCTCCACCAAAGATAAGTTTACTTGCTACCTTACCCTCCAAACCGGAACACGTCATGATGTTATGGCGGCAGGAATAGGCAAGGAGGTGGTACCAATCCGGGTGAGTCGCTGCGAAACTCTACCACCTATTCAGATGTCACGGCGCTAGTGACGGTAAGCCTATGCTCGCCTTTTACGAGCTGCGTGGCAGGAAGGCAGACAGTATATTCTGCGAAGGAGCCCGGACCAACATGAGGAACAAGTTTTTTTTTAGTTTTGGTATCGTATCACAGACAAACGTCTTATTTTTAATTAGTTATCAAAACCTATATCCAATTTGAAACCAAAGCTGCGTTTGTCTAAAATCTGTCATGTGACAGCAGAGATATCTGCAATACTTAAGTCATACTGAAAGTTTCTGGATCCTGATGAATAAAGCTAGGTATGACTAATTTGTTGTTTCTCGAAGTATATAACCTAAATATTTTTCATCATTTTTCTTTCAAAATAAAAAACCTACCTATTTTGTAAAAAGCGCAACCGGTGCTACATTGTTCAAAATGAGAACTAGCTATTCTGTGATATTTTCCATCGTCGGTGCTTGGTAAAATTCCAAATATTCCTATTTTTACATGAAGAAACACTTGTACTGTTTTACGTATCACTAATAATTTAATTATTAACTAATAGCTGAGCCGACAGACGTTATCCTGTCTTTAGTAGGAATATTGATTTAATTTTATTTTCTAAGAAACTTCTCCTGACAATAAACTACACCAAAAATATATCATCAACATCCACCTATTCACGTAAGAGCAAGGGAAATTAATATCCTTTTTGATAGATAATATTTAAATTATTCCCTATGATGGTCTGGGTTCCTTTGTAGAACAGACCATATGTTTTCTTGCCCGGCAGCTCGTAAAAGACGAGCATAGATTAACCGTCACCAACAATATCATAAAAAGATATAATTGGCATGGATTTACTAATACACATATTAGTTAATCCATACCCGAGATTCCAAAGCTCGTGTCTAAGCTACTACCACCCATGAAGTCCGAACACGACAATAGCGAGCAATATCGTTGTTACAGCATAAACATGTAAGGCTACAAAGGATTTCCGCTAACGTGAAGTAAACCTGTTTCATAATTGTAATAAGTGGGTACTTAGAGGTGCTAATTGGCGACAATTACTAGGTCGAGCATAATACCCATCATCATAGCATAGGAATCTGCGAATATACCTATATAGGTACTGGTTGGCGACAGGCTTTAAATCTATCACGATGTGGGATTTTAGTTTTCAGGTAGTCGTGGTCGCTAGATATCTGTACTGTTTTTAAATTCAACTAGGAACGCTTTTGTAGTCAACAAGTCACATATGAACTTATTGGTATAAAAAAAATTGGTTGAAGCGGATCTTTTTTTTATGAAATAGGTGAGAGAATTCATCATTATACATGATCAAACATAATATAACCAGAGCCCTTACCATGAGTTTACGGCCTGTCAAATTTACTATACTCGCTACCGTCTCTGTAAATTATTTGTATGAAAACTTTGAACAGCGCCTCCTATTGGTAACTAAGAGAAACACATTTTTAGACCAAAATTGTCATAGATTTCGACACGTAACTTACTGAACGTAATCTATACAAACTCATGGTAAAGGCTCTGTACTATCTATAAACATTCACTACATGCCACATGGTATAAATACAAAAATAAAACTGAAAAAAACCGACTCCAGCTATTGCATTAGGTACTACTTCGTGATTTGATCATTGAAGACAGCTGATAATTCTGTGGTGGCCCTATATAACTTATTTCAACATCCTACAAGTGGTTTTTGATTTATACCAGATTTAGTAAGTATAAAAAAACTGAGTAATACTTGATTAATAATAACACCTTAAATAAAAATTAATTACTCAGTTTGAATTGAATAAGTTCTTTGACTGATTTTTGACTTGACTTGACTTTGATTGAGAAGTAACTCAGTTTGACTTGGAAACACGACCTACCTATCCAAAATAAACCATCAAACAGTTCGTTAGTAGCGGAGAGTAATGTATGTATGTATGTATGTATGTATGTATGTATCTTCACGCCCATATCCCCGAAGAGGTAGGCAGAGGCACAACCAGGGCACCCACGACTAGCCGAAGATACTAAGTCCCACAATGTGATAGGTGGCAAGCCTATCGCCAACCGGGCACATTTCCAATCCCGACCAACATTTTTTTTTAGAGAATTGGAAAAATCCAATTTTTTTTTGTGGGTCGACCCGGGATTCGAACCCGGGACCTCATGCAGTCAAGTCCAACACCCGAACCGCTAGACCACAGAGGCGGAGAGTAATGGAATAAAAAAAACTATTAAAAACTGATAACCTCATCTTTTGGAGAAGATATATCATTCGACACGACGTCCATTGCTGGACATAGGCCTCCCCCAAAAAGCGCTACGAAAAAGACAGAGAAGAAAAAGACATAGTCATAACCAGAGCACCCACGACTAGACGAAGATACTAACGCCCAGAAAGAGGTAGGTGACAAGCCTATCGCCAGCCAGGCACATATCCAATCCCGGGAACAGTTGTATTTATTTAAAAAAAATACACATTCTAATTTGTTGCCCAAACCGAGGATCGATCCCGGGACCATATAAAGTCAAGTCCAACACAAACTGCTAGACTATAGACGCGAGAAAAGTAATAGATCCTTAAAAATATACGAGTAGTGTTATCCACTTGGTATGACCATGTAATATTGTCACTTTTAAGATATTGAGAAACGATAAGCAAATAATATACGAATCGTGATATGCACCGGTTAGCAACTATTATGTCCATACATCGTGATCTATCAATTTGTCTATGTCACCATAGACAAAGTCCTCACGGACGTAACGATGAAACAAATCAGCTGATTGAAGTTTGAAGGGGTAGTCAGAGCCCTTGAAAGTTTGTAGCATTGATATTCGCTTGCATCTACATACATTATTTTAATGGCAACTTTTGACAGCGCCTCCACTGGCAATAGAGAGAACTATATTTCATAAAAAAGGCGCTGTAAAGATATGTGATTTATAGCATCTCATGGTATAAATCAAAGTTTGAGGTCAATAGACCCATGGTAGACATTTTTGTTTTAAGATAGCATAAAATGAGGCTGACCTGATGGTGAGTGACAACTATATTGTGTCAAAAATCAGAAGATTACACTACAATCAAAGATGTTACTGATGCATCGCTAGTGCTTCCTGTGTGCTTCAACACTGTAGTACCGCTTTTCGACATTTCGATTTAATTTTGGACCAAGTATCGAAAAGTATTATAAAGAGTAATTTAAATTTTTAAGGAAATTTTTATGACTATAATTATTTTTTGTGAGAAATAACAGTTAATTAAACCAAGTCAATTAAGACAATTGTTATGAAATATCAAAAGGTAGGTTAGCTGAAAGATACCTTTTGTTAGAGATAACCTCGCCTTTTGTACAATATTTATATTTGTTTATATTTGTATCAATTCTCTATTACGGGTCTAATAAAGTGTAAAATAAAAAATAAACAAAATATTTTAAATATACTTTTTAAAAAAATTACACATTTTTACCAAAACCATATTTTTAACTGAGTTGAAAAAAACGAGGAGGTTCTCAATTCGGCTTGGTGTGATTACCAGGGGAAACGGGAATTCATTTTTTTATACATAGATGCATGATATTTATTAGGCCTATCCTATAGGATAGTTTGTTAGGCCTCGAGCAAAAGTAAATTTGCCGGCTACCTGACCGTCCGAACCGGAACACGTTAAAGGGAAGCACAGACTTTATGGCGGCACGAATAGGTAAGAGACGGTGGTATCAATCTGGGCAAGTCGCTGTAAAACTCGACCATCAAGTCACGGTGTTAGTGGCGGTAAGCCTATGCTCGCCTTTTACGAGCTGCCTGGCAGGAAGGCAGATAGTTTATTCTGCAAAGGAGCCCAGACCAATACGGGGACCATGTGCTTATTTACCTTCTGTTATGAACTAACAAACAAATACTAAACGTTGCATATCTCTAGATATAATTATCTTTTGTCGCTAAGTCGTGATTATGCTGTATAAATAAATAAATCCTATAGCTTGAATTTAGCAAAAAGTGTTCACTAAACTGCATAGTGGAAAAGTACAACCGCTATTCAAAAACGTGTGTATGAAATATTCAGTAATGGTTTACTGTCGTGACGAAGTAACGGAAAATGGCTAGTTTTAAATATTATTCATTAACATACAGTAAAATATTTTAACATTTGCATACATATTCAGAGGTGTCTGTTAACACATTCCTTGGACCTTGGATTATAATGTGTGAAAAAGTCAATTTTTGTTGAACTTGATAAGTTTTTCTGGTACTCAAAATCGTTTGCTGTTAATGACGCCCAATCTAAATCCTTTCAAAATTGTAACACTAGATGGCGTTGGTGACATTTAAATTGGTGAACATTATTTTCATTTTAACTAATTTTTAAAAAGAGTAACGGCGGGATCGAGCAAAAAGGTGGACGCGGTTTTTTTTCAAATTATTGTATTCCAAAAAGAACTTTTCCAAATTAACTTAACATGCCTAATGGCTGATGCTTAACCCCATGCAAATAACAAAAAAACATTTTATCAAAAAAAACAGGTGTATTGTGTCCTATTGTTTTTATACTGCTATCTTTTTTCGAAGTTCTGGTGCATTTAAATTACAAATACGTCATAAGTCACAAGAAGTGTGAACACACCAAGAGTCTACAATAAGAACCTTAGAAATTAGCATTTCTAAGCACGGTGCGCATGAGAAAATATTGGAACTTAGCCGCCCTTTTCAGCAGAAGGGAAGAAGTAAATTCAGAGTAGTCAGCAACAACCTGGATATCACAACCAGTGAATGTGATAGAAACCGTAGTACTAATATAACAAGTGAAGTACCTACATTGGTCCTGAATTTCAGAACTCACAGGCATTGTACTTGTTGAGAGTTCCTTTAATTTTTTTAAACAATAGTTGTGACTAGAACTGAATGTAGAGTTCTGAAAGTTATTATCTACATAATGTAAGTGGTAGCGTAGTTATAATTACGACAAACCTGAACCGCTCATATTTTTTATGATATTGGAACGCAAACAAGCAGACGGATTTCCTAATGGTAAAAAATTCCCGCTGCCTAGAGACACCAAAGATGGTAATAATGCGTTGCCAACCTGAAGCCGAGATGATAGGCCTCGAGCAAAAGTAAGTTTACTGGCTACCTTGTGACCTAGTGACGGTAAGCCTACGCTCGCCTTTTACGAGCTGCCTGGCACAGGAAGGCAGACGGTCTATTCTCCAAAGGAGCCCGGACCAACACGAGAGTTTCCTCCATTGACTGTAGGTTAGGACTCTTTATAAGATTCTCTTGTATATAGTCTAAGTAAAATAAATGTTTTATTCAGTTTCTATGCTTAAGAAGGTACGAGTACATAATATGAGCCTAAGGAACTACAGGTATATAACCTCTGATTCGCAATGTACCTAACCTATAATTGTTACCTTATACCTTTTGACTATAGGTAACATCTTAAATTTATTAGCACTAGGAAACCCGTCTGTTTTTTTGCAATTAATAAAGTGTAACAAAAAACTTTTTTAAGGCACAGTACACATGACCGATTACAGTATTATCGTTGGACGACATACCGCAAATGCGGCAAAACAAACATTCATTCTGCGCGGAAAAGCAATACTATAACAATAAATTAAAATTACGCTCAAGGTAACACACAGACCTATAAACCACACATGCACAAATTAGGGTTGTCAACAGCATTTATTATTTCATGAGGCGCACATATTATATGTGTATGGCAAACTAATATTGCATAACATAAGACATACATAATCATTTAGATCTGTAATTACTTATAGTACTACTTGAAGCTTTTTGCTGCTCATGCGGAGGTGGCGTTATAGAAGGCCCTTGACTATTTTCTTAACGCTTTTCTTGAACAATCAGTATCAAACAAAAAGAACTGTGTCTGTTATATGGAAAGAGTCTTACGAGTATAAAACATTACAGAAAAAATAATTAAATTGAGTTGCTCAATGTGTTATCAATAAAAAAGACTAAGGTCTGAGTAAATTTAGAATTATATCATAGCCTCTATCACATACATACATACATACATACATACATACATATCTTCACGCCAAGTCCCTTACGGGGTAGGCAGAGAGTATCGAGTGCCAGACCTCACGATCCTGACAAACCTGTCTTGCTTCCTTCACATTCATTACCCTTTTCATACAAACACGCCGGTTTCGGAGACTCTTGACACCACCCTCGGATAATATCCGATTGATCTGATCGTGAAATGTCAGCCTTGGTCTCCCCGGGTACCTACATCCATCCACATTCGAATTGTATATCTGCTTTGTCAATCTTTCATCTGTCATTCTTTCCACATGCCCGAACCAGCGGAGCATGCCCTTTCGCATTTTAACACCAACACTTTCTTTCGATCCCACTCTTTCTCGGATCTCACTGTTACGAATGCGGTCAGCGAGCGTTACACTACAGATTTTCCGTAGTGCTCTCATTTCGACCGCATTTATCCTACTTTCATGATCTTTCTGACATACCCAACTCTCGCTTCCATACAATAACGTTGGGATAAGCACAGAATTATGCAAAGCGAGTCTGGCTTTCACTATCCTCTATCACACTGGCCTCTATCACATTGGTATAAAAACTATTATACCCGATTGAACCTTGTAGTTCTTTAAAATTTTGTTTATTATTAATAAGACGGTAGTCCATTTCATTCATTTAGTGTTTATACTAGTATACCTTTTGCCATCACATAATCTGTTTCCTTTTTGTATATTAGTAACAAAGCTACTACCGGCTCATACACACTATTTAGAAATTGATATTTTACGCGCACTATCGTTTTCTTTTAGTTTATTTTTACTCAACTTTATCTTCAATTTTTGAATCAGGACTATTAACTTTATTGGTAGTAGGTAATTCACTACATTATTTTTCATTGGCAGTAGTGACTACTCTCCTGGTGACCTACTTGTTTGTATGCCTTGTCGTGTTATAAACCCACCCAGCCTATTTTCTGTAGAAAAACTATAAAATATCTACTAAGTAAGCTGACAACCCTATTGCAGTACTATGATGTAATAAATAAAGAAAATGAATATCTTAAGATTGGATCCAGTCACGTTTAAGCCGAGCCACCAAACGAAGAATCACGACACTATTGTTTCTGATAACCGCCGACTTTACACTTTAAAATGTATTTGCATTGTTTTTTATTATTCTAGAGTTCAATTCATTTGGGTACCTTAAAGTAAAAAATTAAATAGCTTAGTTAGACTAGGCTATATTTCGCCAATATTTCTGAGTATAAATATATTCAGTTAAAAACATCGAGGAACAAACCAAGAACATTTTGATTTTAAAACAAGTAGCTTCATCCTCATCTAGTAATTCAACTCCTCGGAAGAAAAATAAAGGATCTACACCAAAACATAAAACAGTACAATAATAAAAAGGCAAAGTAATACTTTGGGAAATACAGGTAGTAGTATAAACCCTCACTATAGTATGACTCAAAAGTCCCAAATTTCACCTCAAAAGGAGTCAAATTTAGGTTTCAGTAAATATTTGTCTTTAAAAAGCAATTCAGTAACTCATAAAAACTCGGAATAAATGACAAAAGAAAGAATTTTGATACTTGGTGATCAAAGAGTACGTGGTTTGTCTACCAAATTTAAACATAACAAGAAATACTCTGTTTTAGCTACTGTTAAGCCTAATGTGAGTTCATCGGAAATAATACATAGTTTTAGAGATTTTCAGGTTTATCAAGCAAGGATTATGCAGTTGTAGCAGCCGGCTCAAATGATTGTGATCCACTCGGTGTTCACAAATATTAGTAGTGTAAACAGGTATTTTTATTAAAAGTTATGCATAACAGGTATTTAAACGTAGCTCTTCTAAATCATAAGTTGAAATTAATTGCTAATCAATATAATAATTGTACATTCTTAGACATAGACAATTGTATAGCAAAATATGGACAATATACACACAAGATTTACATGGACTGTTTGTCCAATAAATTAAAACATGAAATAGATTATCAGGAATACAAAACAAAATTTCTAACATTTTCTAACAGTAATAACTAAACCGATAAACTGAAATGTAAAAAAAAATTGAGTTGCATATTAGATAAACCAAAGATGACATTTGCTGAATACAAGCAAAACTTAGAAAAACTAATGTCTAATAGAATAAACAATAGCTTACCTAGTGATAGTTTTAAAAAAGGGACCATACCTTATTATTTTAATCTAAAGAAAGCAACTTTACAAAGACATAATAATCAGACAGCAGTCCCTGACACTACCATAAAAAGGTACTATACCTTATTATTTCAATCCAATAACTAATAAAAAATCATTAAATATAACTAATAATCTATTTTTTTTGTTAACCAGTTTAAGTTACTGCCTCAAAACATAGCTGGTGCATTAAACAAACGTGACTACCTTCAAGCTGCTATTGCTGAAATCAGGGACAGTTTAGGTAAAATAGATGTCATCTGTCTCACTGAAACATTTTTAAAGCAAGGTTCGGAGCAAAAACTTGATGGATACTGTCTTGCTTCTTATTTTTCTCGTAGTAACCAGCGTCGAGGTGGCACCTGTATGTTATTGAGTAAAGATCTTCTTTATAAACCTCTTGATTTACAAATACTCATACCGTTTTCCTTTGAATGCTGTGCCGTTGAGATAATAAGCTATAATTTAATAGTATTATGTATATATCGTACACCTAATTCAAATATTGAGATATTTCTTAACAAACTAGAATTGTTATTAAAAATATAATGAAAAATTCTAAGAAGAAAATTGTTCTATGTGGAGATTGGAATAGAGATCTTTTGCAATCTACAACTGCTTTGCTTTGCAACATAAGTTTAACAAGCATTTTAAATAATAATAATGTATGTCACCATATTTTAAAACCTACTAGAAAACATGCATGTCTAGATGTAATTTCTAGCAATTTGGATAATGTTTTTTCTGATACTCATGTTCTTGGTAACTGTTGTGGCAAATAATCCTTCAAGCGACACAGAATAGAGTGCGATTTGGTGTTCTCTATGGTGAGTTTTTCGACAAAGTTGGCGAAGGACGTGACAAGTGGTTTTGTTTCCCGTGTTCGGACTCTGTTTGTGATCTGGTCGCGGTGGTGGGAGGTGGGAACTTTAGGTAGGGTTGTCACAGGTGAAGAACGTGACAATCTGGATTGTTTCCCGAGCTCTTCCTATATTCGTGTTCTGGTCGCGGAGGTGGGTGGTGGGAACGTCAGTTAGGCTTGTCACACTCTGTGTCGTTTGGAGGATTATTTGCCACAACAGTTACAATGCTTACGCGGCATTAGCAAAATAAAGGTTTATTTTACATCTGTTATAAGCGATTTCCGCAAAGTAACGACCGATTTCCGCAAAGTAACGCCTGATTCAATAAAAAAACATTGCAATTACATAATCTTTGGGCTAGGTCTTGTACCTACAACAGAGAATAAATCAGTAATAGTTAAGTTACAAGCAGAACAATCTTATCAGATGTTGGGATGTTAGCAGGAGGTTTACCTGTGACAGTGACGAATTGTCATAATCTCCAGATAAGATATATAACACTTGAATATAAATAGCATTGCATTTCAGTACGTTCAAATGTATAATACAGAGTTTGGAAGTCTAAAGAAAATAATAATACAAAGCATACAGTCGCTCTTATTACCTCCTTTTGTGAAGTTGGTGTATTATTTTTTATTTAAAATTTGGTTCGGAGGGCAAGGTAGCCGGTAAACTCACTTTTGCTCAAGGTCTAACATTTAGGCCTCAGATTGGCAATGCACCATTACTACCTATGGTGCCTCTAGGCGGCGTGAATTTCTCACCATCATGAAATCCGTCTGCTTGTTTGCCTTTCATCATAAAAAAGGAAAAAAAAAATACCTCAACTTTTTATACAATCCTCAGAAACTTAAGAACTTCCTTTATTAATTACAATATTAGCTACAGCTTAGACTTTGGAAATCGACTGAGGGGCACTTGCACGTTGAGGGTTAAATTTAATAATGAGTCAAATTGTTGAGCCTAGTTAGAAATTAACTCAGAGTTAAATATTTAATACAGGCACGTGTAAATGGCCCTAAGAGTTTTGGAAACGGTGGTAGTTGCCGGTAGACAGGGTTAAAATTATTAACATTTTAAAATTGTTTGTAAGTTATAATTCAAATTGTAATAAGAATAAAACTATTTGTTAAATGAATATTTAAACATTGTGTATACATATAACTAAATAATCAGTTTTTAAAAATATTTCAATATTTGCACACCACAATGTGGTAGAATATGTTGGAAAGCTTAAATAATTTTGTAACAACCTTAACAAACATATTCCGCAAATAAATATATTTTCTTTCTTTCTTTCTTTCTTTCTTTCTTTTTCTAAGTTAGTAAAGAAGGTATTAAGTTGAAATTGGATTGTAATTTTTATTTTTTTCTAGTTTATTTGTTTCTAGTTTAGTTTCGCCGGATCTTCTCAGTGTGTGGCCGCGATTAAGATCCGGTGGTAGTTTATAAAAATATCGACGTGCACAAATACCACTTGTATGGTTCACGTGAATAGTTTTTTCCTGATTCTGATTCCAGATTTTGAAATTAGGAAGTTAGCGGGCAGAAATTAAGGATAAGCATTTTAACCTTAAAAAATACTTTATTTTAAAGCTGACTTTTTATTTTTGTTGTAAAATGGAATAACTTTGGTTAACAAAATAGTGTTGTTAGACTTATTTTGTTAGCTGTATGTTTAAAAACATTTAAAGTGAATTTGACATGTTACGAAAAAAACATTGTTATTATAAGAGTCTTGTGTAATTTTAGTGAAAAAATAAAAATCTCTATTTAATTTACAACAAAACTTTGCCATTGCAAAACTAACAAACACACACAAGATTTAACTATTACTTTAAACTATTTTTTAACTATCAAACGCGCGAAGTAATCTGAATTTTTCTTATAAGCCACAAAGCCTTGATGTGTTGATATATCTCAATCTAAGACACTTTTGGTCTAAAAATGTGTTTCTCTTAGTTACCAACAGAGGCGCTTTTCGAAGTTTTCATACAGATAAATTTACAGAGATGGTAGCGAGTATAGTAAACTTTGCTTTAACGTTAGGGCTCAGATGAACACACTTTTGTATTATGTGTGTGTGTGTTTGTGTGTCCATGGCTTCATAACTTTTGAACGGACCGATTTCTACTCGGTTTTTTTTGACAGCTGACGTGACCCAGAAGGTATTTAACTACATTACATTGATGTTTTGTGGGGATATTGTTTTTTTTTTTCATTTTAATATTATCCTAACTAAATTGACAGATTACGCAAATTATGTCAGAAATATGCAAGGTAATGTGGCAAAACACAGACCAGTTGTTCAGTCCATTCATTTATGAGTGTCGTTTGTGAACACTTAACTAAAATATGGAGTATTGTTTGTTCGGCCTTCACACTGCTTCCTCGTAGATAAATTTTAAACATTTTTTTATTACATCCATCATAATAATTTCATCCAATTACCTTTAAGGACACACCGGCGACGTCAAAATAATTACGTCAGTGTCACGCAGCGGAGAGTGAATTAGGTATCACTAATTGTACTAATTCAATGATACTAACGATTAAAATGTTTAATTAACTGATACCGGGATACTATAAAGTATAAACTTTTTAAGCAGCATATAGCATTAGGAATAGTTAATGTATTCCTTATGCAATCACGTTGGTGTTTAACACAATCTCCCCGTGTTTGTCCAGGCTCCTTTGCAGAATAGACCATCTGCCTTTTTTGCCAGGCAGCTCGTAAAAAGCAAGCATAGGCTTATCATCACTAACACCTTGACGTCTGACTAGGTTGTAGAGTTTCGCAGCGACTCGCCCGAATTGGTACCACTGCCTTACCTATTCCTGCCGCCATAACGTCATGACGTGTTCCGGTTCGGAGGGTAAGGTAGCCGGTAAACTTACTTTTGCTCGAGGCTTAACATCTTGACCGCAGGTTGGCAACGCACCATTACCATCTTTGGTGTCTCTAGGCGGCGTGAATTTCTTACCATCAGGGAATCCGTCTGCTTCTTTGCCTTCCTATAACACAAAAAAAATTCGTGTCTCGGTCTCGAAAGTAAAAAAATAACACAGGATATGCGCATATAGTACCTACATCATGTTAGTTACAGGGTATTTTTAAAGACAAACTGATAAACAATCAGACGGTTTTCTGGTGGTAAGAAGTAGACATTTTCTACATACACAGATGTATATAACTTCTGTCGTCACGCGGTTTGGCGTTGGATTTAACTTTAAGAGGTCCTGAGTTCGATCTTCCAATCGGACAACAAAAATCATTGTATTTTCAGTTTTGGAATAGAAATATCTTTGCGAAGGATTGGATATGCACCAGGTTGGCGACAGGCATGCCATCTAACAGATTGTGAGAATTAGTGGCGTCGGCTAGTCGAGGATACCTTAGTTTTGACTCTGCTGACTATTAGAGGATGTAGGCGTGAAGATACTCTTAGCAGTATGAAGTAAAAATAACCTTACATTAGATGTGTAGTAAGTTAGACATGACACTTCGAATTGGAATATACGGCAAGCACTGACATTAGTGTGGCTGGAAGCGGTGATAATATAAAAAGGAGCAAACATAGTAGCACTCTTTATCTGAATATTTCAGAAATTTAAAGATAGAACTCGACCAGCGATGGGGTCGTTGCGTCACAAAAATGACTGAAACGAAGCAACAGTCGTAGACTAGTTCAACTAAAACTGTGCAAAAATATCCTGAGAAACGCCACTTCATGCGAATTCTCAACTATAATTTAGAATTTATTTTCGGCATTATTATGAGATTATTTTAATTTTGAACATCTTTACAAAATTAATAAAAAGTTCAACCACCTTAATTGTTTGAAATTACAAAGGGATAATATATTTATGTGATATCAATTGCAAGATGTTCCCATGAACTTTTGTTTTATTTGAGTGTGTGTCATCATTAATTAAACTTTATAATAAATAAAATTAATGTTTGTTGCAATTAAAATTTGGACAATTTGGTCATTTTTTGCCGCCTTGTTGTTCAACTGGGTAATGATAAATTCACAAAGTCAACAACATTCAACCTATCAGAGCCCTTAACTTGAGGATGCTAGCGAGTAGCGTCTCCGAAATTTATTTGTACTAGTGGTCGCCCGTTGGTCGAAATTCGACCATAACAAATTTTAATATCTTTTTGATAAGAACGCCATCTTCATTTCTTTAGACCAACTACTTTGTTTCCAAACTTTTTAGTGCGCCATCTGTAATCTTTTACCGTTATCATTGATGTATTTGTTTGTGTGTGCCAAATGCATGGTAGTGTGGGTAATGATTAATTTATTAATTAAATGTACTTTACAAGCATTATAAATGAAAAATAATAGAGTTATGTTACTTCTCATACACATAAACTATAAGTGTGCCAAATTTTATGCTCCTGCGTCCGCGCAATTTTCGTAAAAAGGGGTCCAAAGTTTTGGCATCTCGCATTAATTTATAGATTTGCCAGTAGAGGAATCGTGCAACTTCTTCCAATGAGAACTAAATTTTAGACTAAAAGTGCTATAGATTTCGATACGTAAATTACAGAATGCAATCTATAGCAACCCACAGTAAGAGCTCTAATCTTTTAAGAGTTCATTAAAAAATACCTTTCGAGGAAGTAGGAAGTAGTGCCCTGGTTGTGCACCAGGGCACCCACGATCAGCCATTTCAGGCTTTTTTTTTTGCTCTAAGGTATATGTAACAAGTGAAAGAGTGTCTAATTTAGTAAATTTTAGGTGCAAGATAAAGTGTATTTATTTGTTCATACCTTTCAAAGCTAATGACTAGGTAACCAGTCTGACTCCACCAGTCGATAAATAAAACGATCTAAATTACTAGATAATTCCAAATTCCAGACGATGGCGTCGTCTCATCCCAACGCTTAAAATATGTCAGTTTCATTCTTACTCTGACACACTTCAGCTGGTCCTTAGAAAGGCTGAACGTTCATTAAGGAACCAGAGACAACCAGTTTCCATACAAAACGTCTATTGGTGCGCGAAGACTTTTTATATTATAATTATTGCAAATGAGGTCGTGACGACCTTACTTTTTTCTTTTCTGTCCATTTTCTATACTCAAGGATGGATTAGTCTTTAGTTTTTGTCTTTTGTCTAATTCATAATGGTTAAGGCAGTTATGGCAGACTAGTTTTTATCTTTAAACTTTATTTTCTAGAAACAACATGAAAAAGGGAAGTCTCCTGACAAATATACACAAACCAATCTAGTAGTGACCGACCGAAAGTTTCGGTGTCGGTTTCAGTTTTAGCTTAAGTTTCGGTTTCACTTATAAAATGGCCGAAACGTTCGACCGTTTAAAACTTTAGTCTTCATTAATAATTTTGAGTTGTTTAGTAAACTTTGCTGCTAACTGGTACTCGCCTAGGTTCATTTACTGTTTATTAAATATTATATTATAGTATTTTACATACTGTATAAAAATAAAATTAATTACCTTGTTATCTCTGCACTTTAATGATTGTCTTTTCATTTAATTTAATACTAGTTTATATATATAAAAGAAAGTGGTGTTAGTTACACTATTTATAACTCAAGAACGGCTACACCGATTAGGCTGAAAATTGGTAGGGAGGTAACTTAAAACCAGGAGAAGGACATAGAATACTTTTTATCCTGTTCAATTGTGAGGAAACTGGAAAAAACAACATTTTAATTTTTCCCATACAAACTGAACGGGCGGAACGAAGTTCGCGGACACAGCTAGTTACCTATATATATAACTGGACGTAGGTGTGACTATAAAAAATATGGATAAAATTACATAAGTTATCAGTATCAATAAAAATATATAATATGTTTAGACAAGTTACGGTTCTGGTGCAAATTGATAGCAAATCCGAAATTTCGGTTTCGGTTTTAGTCGCGACTGCAAACCAATTTCGGTCTATGACCAAACTAGTACCACACAGGTTTTTCCACACTTCTTATAGAATCTATACTTGCTATCGTCGGCACTAGGTGGAATTCCATTGTATACTCACTTTTTCGTAGTAAAACACTTGTATTCTACCACTACCCAATACCGTCTTTACCATAAGGGCACACGGGGCCAGTGCCCAGGGCCCCCATATTCAGAGGGCCCCGAAGGATCGACTATTTCACTCAATTTTAACCTTAAATTATTTTGGCTGGGTGCATTACGTTTTTTCGTTGCCCTAATTCTTGAGCATTCAATTTCGCAGCTTAAGAACGACTAACTAATTTGTCAAGAATTATGAGCATAAAAAGTGACATTCTTCAGAAAATTGAGTTTGAGGATTTAAAAGCAGATGTTACTCAACAGAAATCCAGAAAGAGACTATTATCGTAATCATTAAAAAACAGCAGCATACCAATATTATTAATGACATATTGTAATAAAATAATGTAATTGATTACCAAAAAATTATAGCGAAAAAACTGTAAATTTTAACTTCTTTATATTCCAAATGGGCCCCAAATTATTGTGTGCGGAAGGGCCCCAAGTTTTTTTTGTGCCCAAGGGCCCTAGCATAATCTAAGACGGCCCTGCCACTACCTATACACTTTATTCAACACTTTACGCTACTCTTCAGCCAACCGGTTTCACTTTTTACAGCATCATCAGGGCTTTGAAACTAAAAATGAAAAGACTGTTTTAGTTTAACGTTCAGTACATATTTGGTTGGATGGTTGGTTCTTGTAGTGTAACACTAAACTAGCTAAATGGGCGACGTTTGTCTCCTACAATCGTGTGCCTATAATAAAATATGACACCTGTGCACGTGACCTTCATACGTCGAGTAGTTAGTTAAGCTGTGCTGAACTTGCAGAGTTATAAAAATAATTGCGAGCGGAAAACAATAGTTAATTTTTATGATTCATATAATTCATTCACGGTAAGAAAATTAAGAACAGGTAGATATGCGATAAATATAAAACTCTAGTCTTATAAAACAACGTAATTAAAGTATCCTACACTTGTGCGTGTGTGTAATGTGTTCATGTGCATTTGTATGTGCAAGTATAATATACTTATGTGTTTGCGAGTGTGTCTCTCTCTATATGTGTGACGTGTGTATGTATATGTTTAGCGTGTATGTAATTGTGTGTCAAAGTTCTGAAAAGCGCTTTTTAGGATTAGTAGCTTAATTCATAATTTTTCGACTGTCTTTAGAATTTTCATTCGGAAACGTTATACTATAATTAGGTAAAAATTATTTATATAAATTAAAAATTACTTCGAAAATGATCAGAGCTATAACAATGCTGCTGCTTATATAGTGAAACCGGTTGGCTAAAAGAAAATAATAAAAATATATTGTGAAATGTACAAGAAACATAAATAAATTACGGCTGAATAGAATTCCACCAAGCGCCGACGATATGAAGTATAGAAACTGATGATACTAACTGCACATTATTTCCCTTAAAAACTATCCTAATTTTCATTTATATGTTATTGTTTACAATTTAACATTTAAATGCCTAATATCAGGTAGGTATAAGCCCTGATTATACAAATAACACACATACAGGAGGGTACAAGTTAAAATAAAGGCATCCTACAAGGCCACTGGTGATAGAATGCTGTGCAGGAACTTGCCCGGATTCCGGACTGGAGGGTAGGCTAGCCGGTAGACTTGAACAATAGGCCTTCCATCCCAGCCTCAGGAAAGGTATGCATTTGTAATAACTATGCTTTGTGAAGGTCAAAGTTGTCTCTTACCATAAGGAGAGTCATACGACTCTTGTCTGTCCCTTAACATAAAAAGGCTCAAAAATATAGCGAACTTCCAGCACTACAGCCATTAAAAGTTGCATGTTTGAAATCGTGCTTAAAGATAAAGCAGAGAACAAAATATACACACATTTTATGACATACTGGCAGTAGCGCCACCTAGGATACACTTATATTTTCAAAGCCTACAGGAACCTATTTAAATATACAAGCAAAATTTCAGCTGAATCGGTCGATCCGTTTAAGAGTTAACACATATACCAAAAGAATGTATGTATAATCATGAGCATATCATTAAACTAGTTATAACATATTTTAATGTAACATTGAACATATATGTAAATATAAAGTGTGCGGAAAAAGAAAACAATAGTCACTTTGTATGATTGTATTCGGTCAGAATGACGAAATGAATGGAAATCGTATGGGAGGTTGTAAAATTGTATGTCATCACGTAATAACTCTATTATGAATTTGGCTTTTATTATTATAATTATAATAATTGTAATCACATTTTTTGGGACTTCATAAAAACTGTACATTAATAAAAAAAAACACATTTTCTTGTCTAAGGTTTTTTACGACTAGATTTTGTGAGTCTAGGGCCAAAGCTACATTTATTTGATTTTAAACTATAGTTTAGTGTAAAATTTGACCACTTCATTGATCGAACGGTTAGCGATCACGACTAACACCATCGACCTACCTCGAGGCTTGTGTTCGATTCCCGACGGGGCAGACATTTGTGTGATGAATATTTAGCTGTCTGTATATCCGGGTTTATTTATTCCAGTATCTATTGAAGCATTTTTATGTTTTACTATCGTCGTCTAACACCCATAACATTAGCATATAATTATTTGCTTTGGAGTTAGATCCATTTGTGTAATTTGTTCGAGAGATATTTAATTATTATTATTTTTTTATGTAACGAAATAGTGTCTCAATTACGGCAGTTTTCAAACAAAACAAAACGCATCTAATTCGGTCCATCCGTTCAAAAGTTATGATCCCACAGCAGACACACTAACGGCCAATGTTAATAATATTTCTCTAAAGATGGATTTCCAGCAATCTAGATAGCTGCGTATCCGCCGGCCTATCCTATACCTAATTGCCATATATATCCTGTCCACAGATATGTTATTGGCAAGCGATATCATAAAAATGGATCAAAATATCAATCTTGGACAGCAAGTTTTGGATTAGGATTGATTATTAACATTGGCCGTAAGACGATAAACTAAATTGTACACATTTTCCTTCGGAGCTTAAAGAGTGTCTTAAAAAACTGAATGTATCTCAGCACTTGCTATACTCGTGTTGGTTCGAGGCTTCAAGACACTGCTTTCCAACCAAGGTATCATTCATTTATTAATAAATAAATAATAAATAAATATCTCTCTGGACAAGTCACACAAATTGAATCTAACCCCAAAGTAAGCAAATTATATGCTTGTGTTATGGGTGTTAGTCAACGATACTATTACATATAAATACTTAAATAGATATCAAAATAAATTTAATAAACACCCAGACCCGGAAATGCAGACATCTAAATGTTCATCACACAAATGCCTGCCCCCGTCGGGAATCGAACCCGAGCCTCGCGATTCGTCGATGCAGTTAGGCGAGTACGCTAGCCACTCGACCAACGAGGCGGTCGAGAAATTTATTATTATTATCTTTCATTTAAGGCGAGCCTGAATATTTGTTACTTCACACTTGATTACTACTTTAAAATGCCCGGTTCCTATATTTAAGAAACGAGTTGTTTTGCTTACGGGTGGTATTTTTGTACGAATAGTAAAACACATAACTACGGTCGTTCGTTAGGATCTATTGTTAACTCTCAACATTTTGTGTGAATATGAGCAACGCTTCGTTATTTTTAGGCAAACTAATAGTTGTACTAACGGACCCGAGGAATTTCATATTGCTAGACATTAATAACAATTAACAGTTTAAATGCATGAAAGCACTGTTTTTTTTTAATTTACCCGAATATTCCCTGTTTTTCTCATAGAAACCTTCTCCTGACAAAAAACAGAACTAGCAAAATTGGTTCATCCATTCATGTGTTATATGATGACCACGCGAAATGGGGATTCATTTATATAGATTACTAGCGGCCCGTCCCTGCTTCGGACGGCTATAAAATATACATATAAACCTTCCTCTTCAATCACTTTTTCTATTAAAAAAAACGCTTACAAATCCGTTGCGTAGTTTTAAAGATTTAAACATACAAAGGGACATAGGGACATAGGATAGGATAGGACATAGGATAGGAAGATTTAAACATACAAAGGGACATAGGGACATAGGACGCGACTTTGTTTTATACTGTGTAGTGAAGATATAGTAAATAACTTTTATATACGCCCCAGTTACTTTTTCCTGTTTACCGTCGGTGCCTCAAAAGCACTACAGTTGTGCAACAGAAAGCGATCAAGGTTTTTTTACCGCGACATTATGCATGTACAACTTGTTTATGTTGGATGTCGCAACTGTCAAGTCCTTAGGAGCCATCAGACCAGTTCAGGTTAAAGCTTATCTTCAGTGATCTCCACTGTCGTATTCTAATTTGAAAATAAGGTTATGTAAGATTGTAATGAGTTGGATTTTAAGTCTTTCACTTAACTAAGTTTAACCTTTAAAATTGGAACACGATAATAGCAATCATAGACGTTATGTAAGCAAGACTACCCCTTAGTCTAAATAATTGCACTTTATACTTTTATTATTAAATTGGCTGACCTAATCTAAATTTTAGCGAAATGATTAATTATTAACAACTGTACATAGATAAATCTTTAAAACAGATTCAGATTTCCGAAGCTTGACGAACATAGCCGAAGCGCATAATTTAAATAGAACTACTATACGTCTTACTTATTTTTCGTATACGTAGATGACTCACGTATCGATATTAAAATCGGTTTTCTGCAGTTTTACTGCGCTAAATTAAAAAAAATGTTTTGTTAATTTGGATATGATAATCAACCACTGATGATTGAAATGGTTTGAAATCAGCAGGGAAATTGAACAAAATATGATTTTTTTTGGGTAACAGATGATACACAATAAAAGTGTGTGTAAGTGTAAGTGTGTAGAAGTGTGTGTTCGTCCAGTGTTACTGATGACATACTATAATAAGTGTTCGTCCAGTATTACTGATGACATGACATACTATAACAACGATTCCCTATTTATTATCTGTAAAAATATCTAGAAACTGCAACTCGCAAAGGAACTTCTGATACGCGGACGAAGTCACGAAAAACAGTGTTAATTATTTAAAATCTAGTAAAAAAATCCTTTTTTAGGATTCAATCATTTTAGTCTGGGATCCATGCCTTTGTGTAGACATCGATCCCAGACAAACAGACACATTTTCACATTTATATGAAATTGACTCATATGTCACATGGGTATATTTCAAAACCTTTTTTATCTATTTACGTATCACGCGCGCTGACATTTCAGTCAAATATTATGTTACAGATAACATAAGACATTAGATAGATAAACATCACGTGATCGTTATTGTAATACTATTATTGTTACGGTTTTTGTATTTTTTAGAGATGAACCTCATAGCAGTATTATTTTAATGTTGCTAAATGTTCACTTATAAAAGTCTTTCTCCGATGAAAATTAGTTTGATTGAAAAAATATACACATACCAGCTGTTACCCGCGGCTTCGCCCGACGTAAGCTATTCTATCTTTCAAGTTAGGTGAAATTGCACAAGTAAAGTGTAAATTTGATTGGAATCGGTTAAGTAGGAGTCCATCGCGGACAACGTGACAGATGAAAGATACCTTACATCTCAGTTTATGGTCAAAAAATGACCATCCGTGCGAAGCCGAACTTCTTACTTTATTTCAATTATTATTACAATGTTTTAACCCCCGACGAAAAAAGACATCCTTCTGAAGGGGTGTACGCACTTCTTTGCGAATTTCATTGTTTGTTAGCTGACGTTTTTTTTTATGACATTGGAAGGCAAACAAGCAGACGGATTTCCTGATGGTAAGAAATTTCCGCCGCCTAAAGACAGCAAAGGTGGTAATGGTGCGTTGCCAACCAGAGACCGGAATGTTAGGCCTCGAGCAAAAGTAAGTTTACCGGCTACCTTACCCTCCGAACCGGAACACGTCATGACGTTATGGCGGCAGGAATAGGTAAGGCGGTGGTACCAATCCGGGCGAGTCACTGCAAAACTCTACCACCTAGTCAGATGTCACGGTGTTAGTGACGGGAAGCCTATGCTCGCCTCTTACGAGCTGCCTGGCAAAGGAAGTCTATTCTACAAAGGAGCCCGGACCATCACGGGGAGAACCAACGTGGTCGAAATGTCTTGGCTACATTTCGTATAGGTTTTACTGGGTGTAAAAATATATTCTTTATTTGAACTGTTATTTTTTCTAATCAGGGATCAGACAACCAATCATCGACTTACGATACAACCAATCATTAATTATAAAAGCAGTGTGAGTAGCCTCATTCTGTTTTATATATTCATAAATAAATGGTTCCCAATACCATAATAATGGCAGAGTATTAATCTAGATCTATAGAAAACAGAATTGTTATTTTTCAATATTGTAAATGCAAATGAATGTAGGTGTCGCAATGGCAATATAAGTGTTATATTAGAAATAAATTACTTTTGATTGTAGAAATTAAACTGAAAGGCACGTTTCCATTATAGCGATACGGTCATCATGACGGACGATTTCCTATTGCCGTCACGGTCCCAAGGAATGTCAAGTACAAGGTAAACAGTAAAAGTTTTAAAAAGATACTACAGACAACTGTTAAAAAAATTTCTCACGACAAAATATAATATGGAATATTTACATTAGAAGTCGTTATTTTTCAATGTCATGTTCACACATTTCAGTCAATAATTTATGAGTACTACTATATTACTAATATTTACTGGTTATTTTTAAATGTCAGTTTTATGCATTTTGAGCAAAAGTGAGCAATACTTTTTTGCTGTAATACGAGCAAATTACAAAAAAAGATTCATTTTTTATTTTATTAGGAAGATATGAAAAGAACAAGAAATCAGTATGCAATCTTTTTTTTTTAATTTTGTATTTATTCACATTACTTACACAAAAAATAATTAAAGATAAACTCCTACATTATTATTTGACCACATTACATCCATGATCACCCTACGACAACAAAAACAAAGGCTCCCAAAAACAAAAAAACACAAAAAATACTGAATTTTATAAAAAAATGCACTGTTACCGTCCTTAGCGTTGGTAGAAATTCGTTTTTGTTTTTACAGCATTAAATTAGTAACAAAAAACTTGGAAAATTTAGAATAAACGGCGAGCATAGGCTTACCGTCACTAACACCATGACATCTGACCAGGTAGTAGAATTCCGCAGCGACTCACCCGGATTAGTACCACCGCCTTGCCTATTCCTGCCGCCATAACGTCATGACGTGTTCCGGTTTGGAGGGTAAGGAAGCCGGTAAACTTACTTTTGCTCAAGGCCTAACATCCTTTGGTGTCTCCAGGCGGCGAGAATTTCTTACCATTAGGAAATCCGTCTGCTTGTTTGCCTTCCAATATCATAAAAAAAACAGATATCATGTAAAAAAAATTGTACACGTTTTCTCGAATTGGTGTAAGATATTTCAATTAATTACTCAGAACATATACCACAAATCGTAAATCAATCATAAACAAAAATAAGGAAAATATTGACATAGAAATTTTCGCTAAATTACCGACCGCTCTCAGCTGTTATCTGTACTCTCAGCTGTTATCTGTACATCGCGCGCGGGTCGTTGAACTTGACCAAGTAAATATGAATTTTTAATATAACTCCCAAAATTTATTTATTTTCTATCTGTGTCTTTTAATATATAATTAAAAGATAATGTTTTAGTTAAAATAAGATATCTAGTCATCATTTTAAGCACTAACTTGGAAAGACCTTATTTATATTAAATAACAATAAATCGCCAAAATGTTGATAAGCGTAAAAGTCGAAAACAGCATTAGTATGGGGCATTTCTTTGTCATGTTTACAACGATGACAAACCCAATAAATACCAAGAATACACACCTAGCACTTTTCGTCTTGCTAAAAAATTGTACAAATTATTGAAGCCCAGGCTTTTATATAGTCCTATTAGTACATGTGTGAGTGAGTGAGTGAACCCACAAACGTGAGTTATATTTTAAAGGAATTATCTTAAATGACATCCCATCAGCACCACTGTTTAAATTAAATTCACAAAACACTGAAACGTGATATAATAATCGTTAGACAATGGAGACATATCACACTCGTAGTGTGTAGTCGTGCAGAGCGACAAGTGGCCCGATTTCTATAAGGTGAAGGTTCGCTACCAGATTAAAATTACATTCAAGTATGTACGTATGTCGTTTGTGACAGACATATGTGAACAACTTAGAACTAGTTGCCCCTACCCGTTTGTTTTACTATTATCTGTCTTTAATCATCAATTGTATTGTTGTAAATTAATTTGCCACCTATGACATTGTGGGACTTAGTGTCTTCGGCTAGTCGTGGGTGCCCTGGTTGTGCCTCTGCCTACCTCTTCGGGGATATGGGCTTAAAGATGCTTTTTTTTCTTTTTTCCTTTTATCCTCAAAATAAACAATTGTTTTCTGGAGCTATAAGTGTTAGTTAGACAACATACACTTAGTGATACTCAAATAGATACCAGAATTCTGTACTTATCCATATGTTGTTGTATGGAAGCGAGAGTTGGGTATGTCAGACGAAGCATGAAAGTAGGACAAATGCGGTCGAAACGAGAGCATTACAGAAAATCTGTGGTGTAACGCTCGCTGACCGCATTTGTAACAGTGAGATCTGAGGAAGAGTGCGATTAAAAGAGTGTGTTGGTGTTAAAATGAGAAAGGTCATGCTCCGCAGGTTCGATCATGTGAAAATAATGACAGACAAAATATTGACACAGCAGATATACAATGCGAAAGTAGATGGATCTAGGTAGGTACCCGGGGAGACCAAAGTTGACATTCTACGATAAGATCGCTCGGATATTATCCGAGGGTGGAGCCAAGAGTCTCCGAAAGCGACGTATTTGAATGAAATTGGTAATAATGAATGTGATGGCCAGCCAGGTCTATCAGGATCGTGTGGTTTGCCACTCGATACTCTCTGCCACCCTCATAAGGGACTTGGCGTGAAGATAAGAATGTATGTATGTACAAATTTAATAGACACACAGACCTAGTTAAACAAATGTCTATCTTTAGGAATTAAGCGTTAAATTAGGCGTGCATATTTAGGAATGGGATGAGACCGCATGGGAAAATTGTGGTAGAGTTTTGCTAGAGGTGTGATGGAGTCTGTATTAGGATAGCAGGGTCACCAGCAACTTAAGTGCACATAATTATAACTTAGTTTTAAGATATGTATAACTAGCGGCCAGCCCCGGCTTCGCACGGATATAAAAGATACATATAAAACTTCCTCTTCAATTACATTTATCTATAAAAAAACTCGCATCAAAATCAATGAAAAAGTTTTAAGGATTTAAGCATACAAAGGGACATAGGGACAGAGAAAGCGACTTTGTTTTATACTATGTAGTGATTTTGCGTTTGCAAAACTCGCTATATTTATATTAAACATTTGGTTTATAAAAAAATATGAATTACTAGCTGTTGCCCGCGTGGTTAATGGTCCCACAGGAACACTTTTGCGGGATGAAAACTATCCTATCTGTTAATCCAAGTTACCCTCTACGTGTGTACCAAATTTCATTCAAATCGGTTTAGTAGTTTTAGCGTGAAGGACAAACAAAGAAACATACAAACTTTCGCATTTATAATATCAATAGGAAAGGATAAACTATAACTGAAACACCACTAGTCTTATTATTATACAATAAATATTAAATATAAATTTAATACAATAAATATAATAAAACAGCTCGGAATCTTTCTTCTTCATCTTTTTAAAAAAATAAATATTAAAATCAGTTTATTATTGCCCGAGTAATCGCGGATCAAACATAAAAAATTAAAGAAACTCTTGCTTTGGAGTACTTAAGAAAAACAATGCATATAAATGAACTCACAAATTACATAGTAATGATATTTTAGAGGATTACACTCGGCTACATTTCACAACTCTACCGTTTTATCAAATGTGTCACCCGACTGTTTTTATTGTGTGCCCGGTATTGAAACGAATAACGTCAAATACAAAAAAA
>NJDD01005193.1:40846-71807 GCA_002245505.1 Calephelis nemesis | reverse complement strand
TGCCGCCGCTGGGACGACTAACAAGTTTTCTTTAATTTAGAATCTATACTTGCTATCGTCGGCACTTGGTGGAATTCCATTTTTATAAACACTTTGTTTGCACTTGTACTTATAAACTGTATACTTTATTTAACACTTTCTGCTACTTTCTAGCCAACCGGTTTCACTGTTTACAGCATCATCAGGGCTTTTAAAACTAAAGATAAAAAGGACTTTTTGATTCAACGTTCGATACCTATTTGGTTAGATGTTACTGACGGTACCCACATATTAAAATGTTAACAGTAAACAAACCACAACAAAGTTATACCACAGCAATTCTATTTCCCCAAAAAAAGGGATTACAGTTAGATTGTAAAATGTCATTGTATTAAAAAATAAAATAAACTTTAATTTTATAAGCGGCAGAACAAAATTTCCATTACGTACAGCGTTCTATAGGTGCTTCACAAACAATGTTTTATTTTTGTAACCGACTTTAATAAGGAGGAGTTTCTCAAACTGACTGTGTGTTTTTTTTTGTAAGTTTGATACGCATTATTTTTTTCACGGTAAATTAATACAGTGAACAAGCACGCAGCTCCATTGATAGTAAAAGACAACAGTGGCCAATAAACACCAGATATCCTAAAAAGCGTCAATGGGACACCATAGATAATAAGTATCTATAGTATAATATAATAATCCTATTAATATTATAAATGCGAAAGTTTGTATGTATGGATGTTTGTTACTCTTTCACGCAAAAACTTCAAAGCCGATTACGATGAAATTTGGTATGTAGGTAGCTGAAGACCCAGAATAACATATAGGCTACTTTTTATCCCGGAGTTCCCGCGGGATTGGGACTTACGCGGGTGAAACCGCGGGGCGCAGCTAGTATCAAATAAGTGGTGAAACCCCTTGCTTGTTTGCCTCCTCTTCTATAAAAAATAATTGTTAATATTGAAACCATTCGTTTTAATATAAATAATAGATAAATATTCCTGAACATACACATATTGAATCTAACCCCAAAGTAAACAAATTATATGTTTGTGTTATTGGTGTTAGTCAACGATACTATAAACATGGAAATACTTAAATAGATACCAGAACAAATTTAATAAACACCCGAAAATGCAAACATCTAAATGTTCATGACACAAATGACTTTCCTAGTCAGGAATCGAACCCAAGCTTCGCAGTTGGTCGGTGGTGTCAGGCGTGTACATTACCCACTCGACCAACGAGGTGGTTAATGATACTTTTACGCATGGTTATACATAAATTAAACAAGATGAGACACGTAGATTTATGTAATTTGCATCTTTTTATTTTTAATTTAAGTATCTACCTACTTTTTATAATGTAGGAAGGTAGGTAAAAAAAAATTCTCAAGTTATTTTAATATAGCGAAGTTGGTAATTTTAAGGACGAATAAAACTTGCCTTTGATATCTACACAACCTATAAATCTGAACTTAAGAAAGATAAGTAATTAGGTTCGGACAAGAACGAAAGGGATATGTGACAAGTGTAGGGATAACTATGTGTAAGTTACAAACAAAAAGGTACTAAACATTAAATTAAAACAGACTTTTTTATCTTCACTACGTAGTATAAAAAAAGTCGTTTCCTCTGTCGCTTTGTATACTTAAATCTTTAAAACTACGCAACGGATTTTGATGAGGTTTTTTTAATAGATAAAGTGATTGAAGAAAAAGGTCTATAATATGTATATTTTATACACGTGCGAAGCCGGGGAGGGCCGCTAGTTAATTATAAAGCCCAGATGATGCTGTGGAAATTGTGTATCTAAGGATAGTGATTAATGTTATAAAAAAGTTGAAAATAATGAGATGACTTCTGTCTAATGTTAACTAATTTCAAATCTAACCTACATTTTGCAAGAGATCTGGAGCCTAGTTTGCACCCACCGGCTCTATCCTAAAGCAGTTTACACCAGCTCCGTTGGTCAGGAGTGGTCCCCAACTGGCAAACGCCACCCTGAGTATATGACCAGTGATATCATTACCAGTATAAGACCAGCCGAGTAAATTAATCGCATAAATGGCAGCTAACATCTTGTTGATATGCAGCGGTTAGCTCTTGCAACTTTTCAATTTATTTCATCATACTAAAAAAATACAGCCAACGTTATGCAAATTATTTTCGAGGATATATTCATCCACCTTATTAATACTCAATCAATAAGCAATGTCGCCTTTAAAAACTGTCTCAGGTGCGGCCTGATGTTGGACATGACTTCACGAGGACCCGTCTTCGATCTCCGGATCATGCAACACAAAGCAAATGTGTGTCTTCAATTTTCTGAAAAAGATAACGTTGCTAGGATTGAACATGTGTCTGGTTGGCGCTAAGCTTGCCACCTATTACATTGTGGGACTTAGTATATTCGGCTTATCGTGGATGCCCTGATTATGCCTGCGCCTACCTCTTCGGGGATGCGGGCGTGAAGATATTTTTTTTTCAATAACTAAAATTAAGGCCATATATACACAAAGGATAGAAATGCGTTGCTATCCACACGTTTATATAAGCCACTGTTGTCTCTAACCATAAGGAGAGCCGTATGTCTTATCTATGCCGTATGCCGCGGTCTTTTTTATCACATAAACGAGTCGGACTAAAATGCTTTATTAGTAAAGTTGAATAATCTATTGTTGTTGTTGTTGGTCGCCTCTATGGTCAAGCGGTCCGGGTGTTGGACTTGACTGCATGACGTCTCGGGTTCAAATCCCGGGTCGGCCAACAAAAAAGAAAATTGGATTTTTTCAGTTTTCTAATAAAAAAATATTGGTCGGGATTGGAAATGTGACCGGTTGGCGATAGGCTTGCCACCAATCACATTGTGGGACTTTGTGTCTTCGGCTAGTCGTGGGTGCCCTGGTTATGCCTCTACCTAATTCTTAGGTATATGGGCGTGAAGATACTTTGTTTTCACTTTTTTTTTAATAAATCACATAAAAGCGTCGGACTAAAATGCTTTACTATTATAGTTGTATAATCTAAATTACTATATATCCTACAGCATTGCCTGTTAGAACCGTCATAATGTCGACACCATAAAAGTCATTTAGAGTGAGTTTCGTTCATTTAATATCCGTTCATTCATTGTCTTCATTAATTTCACAGTTTACGCTCTCTTTGTCCTCTCATCACTACTTATCTCAAAACAAAGTCCAACGGCATCATCTGTTTGTTCAGGGTCCCTACCATGGACTCTTATAGCAATATTATTTCCATCTTGCTTAATGTCCGTCTTTATAACCAACTTTATGATGTACGTTATAAGGTTGTCTTTCTCCGAAGACAATTACTATTATTGAAATAATACTGTTTAAAGAGCTTATGGTAACCCCCCAGGATTTACTCAAGAAACACTGAATGGTAATACCGTTTTCACCAATGTATAGAAAGGTTTCTGAGGTAGGTAATTTAATATATTTTAAGTAAGTAAGTTTCTTCACGCACCAAATATCCGTAGATGTAGGCAGAGGCACAACCTGGGCACCCACGACTAGCCGAAGACACTAAACATTTTGGTAAGGTTATGACTAAATTATAAGTTGCAATAGTCGAAAATGCTGCTGAAACCTTTTCCGTCTTTTTAATAAACACGGACTAAAGTACTCAAAGGTTAAACCTAATATTATAACCTTTATTACAATGTTACACAAACTATAATATCAACTTAATTTTACTCCTTCATTAGTCAATGTTTATTAATAAGACGGTTTAAGTTTTCCAAAATAATGTATGATGAGATTGACGAGATCTAAAAATAGGATCTACAAAAAAGTCCGCAATATTATATATTCAAGGATACCACTATATCTATTCTGCCTGTAAAAAAAATGACGCATGTAATGCAGTAATTGTCTTCGCTGAAATGATTTCAATGAATTTTGTCAGAGATTAGATTAGATTTGAATTAGATTAAATAGATTAGATCTAGGACAAGGAGATAGGCTAGTTTTAATCCCGATATCTCAGTATATTCCCGCAGAAGACCTTGCACTGTAATACCTAGAAACTGCTAGTTTGATATCAACGAAACCATACCCCCAACTTATCTACACATCAAGATAGCTTTTCGTGACGCTCATATAATTACTTTTGAGATAAAAAGATAAATGTAACAAATATGTGCCAGATAAATATTAATCCTTTCTTAATTATTGTATCCGCAGTGTGTACGTCATGCATTTTTATATTACATTATGAGGAAATTAAAATGTTTTTATGGTATAAGACAGCGACAAAGCCATCTACTGATGGTAAGAGAGAGAAGAGATGTTCGTGGGCTATGGATACCATAGATGTTATAGGTGCGTTGCTGCTCGGTGGCCAGGGTAGGTAGGATTACCAATGGACTACGGGATAGGAACCCACGTTCCTACAAAGTATACATACCTGTTGTACTAAATTTACCAATTGTCTTGTTGCGGAACTCTATCACCTGGTCTAACTGATAGCATAATTATTAGTAAGTTAATTGTAGCTATTAACGATCCATCGAAAATAGGTAGGTACAGGTATCACCGACCCGTTCAAATAATTTTCATTTCTTTCTTCTTTAGAGAAGTTGAAGATATATGTTGTTAACAAACACTGCATATTTGTGCACATCAAGCGTGGTTTGTTTTTAAAAAATATCTTAAAATTTTCTAAAGGAAATTAATTAAAAAGATCAGTAATTTCGGCAGATTTTCAATGGGTAAGGTAACTGACCTAAACCAAAACCCGATCGAGGATATGCTACCCAGAAGTGGCCAAAACCAGAAATAGTATTATGCGGAAGTAGTAGCGTCAAAAAGTGGACCCACAACGTAAAAACCGATGGTTCCGGTCAACCGGGTTATGGAGTCATCACAACCCTACACGAAAGTTTGCACAAACGCTGCAAAATAACCCTGATTCATTTCTTATTACATATTGATAAAAAACAGATGCTTTTAGAGGTGTTTAAAACATCTTTGTTCCAAGTAATGTCTAAAATAAGATTTTGATTTATTTCGTACAAGCGACCCGCCCCGGCTTTGCACGGTTATGAAATGTACATATAAATCTTCCTCTTCAATAACTTTATCTATTAAAATAAACCGAATCAAAATCTTTTGCTTAGTTTTAAAGACTTAAGCATACAAAGGGACATAGGGCGATATAGGCGACTTTGTTTTATACTATGTAGTGATTTTGTGTTACAGGAAGGTAAAAAGCAGACGGAGTTCCTCATACTACTTAGAAATGTCCATCTGTTAACGATGCGTTGCCAACTTGAGGATATTAACAATGAGGTGCCAGTTTAGCGGCTACTTTTTTATTCTAATCGAAATAATTTACCAAGCAATGACGTCTTATTGGCAAAAATGGCAAGTTACCAGGTAAAGTCTTTCAGGTAAAGAAGTTTACCAGCAACTTACAACATAACAATAACGAGCATTGCTCATATAATAACAATCATAACAAGACCTGAGCAAAATAATTACGTGTCTTTACTGTCTAATCACAGTTAAATTTATTTAAACTGATTGATATATTCAAGATTTCAGGTTATATATACTATAAACATAAATGTGGAGTTGAAGTTGTATTATGTGTTATACTACAAATCTAATGCAAATATACTCTTTTTTTTTATGATATTGGAAGGCAAACAAGCAGACGGACTTCCTGATGGTAAGAAATTCACGCCGCGTTGCCAACCTGAGACCGGGGCGTTAGGCCTCGAGCAAAATTAAGTTTACCGGCTACCTTACCCTCCGAACCGGAACACGTCATGACATTATGGGGGCAGGAATAGGAAAGGGGGTGGTACCAATCTGGGTGAGTCGCTGCGAAACTCTACCACCTAGTCAGATATCACGGTGTTAGTGACGGTACGGTACGGGACGGCTGACTCTTAATAAATTATACAATATACTTTAATAAGGTTACACACTCCATCCTTGCACGTACTCGTCCGTATATTTATCACTGGTCAATTAACCTTAAAATAAAAATATTTTATTTTTCCACAAATATGTTAATTTTGCGTATTTTAACTTAATTCTCGGTAGCTAATAAGGAAAATGGCGGGTCCTTTACAATTTCAACACCAAGATCATAAAAAACACGTAAACATATCACGCTAACGCAGACGAGCTGTGGGTAATGTTGTGGTCTTGCTTTCCATGACCTTATTATTGAAAGTTTAAAGGCAAATATGATGTATCACAACGTATTTATTACATCAAAATAATTAGAATATATTCCGCATTATAGCGACTACCTTCCGTCATAACTTTCGACTTTAATAGATATTTTTTTTCGTTCTCCCACGGAAATATTAATGCGATCATGCAGAGTCCATATCTTTGTATATAATTCTTTTGTTCGTGTGTTTGTCACTCAACTACTTCTAGATGACTGGACGGATTTTGATGATTTTTTTGTGTGTATTGAAGGAAACTCGAGGATCGTTTAGATTCACAATTTGGTCTCCTGGAAAATGTTTTTTAATTAGTTTTTTAATAATAAGTAGTTGTTGATTTTGGAATGTTTTACATTGGATCCGACAGACTGCGCTACTGTCGAAGTATTAATGTCAAGCAATACAAAGTTTGCCGGGTCAGCTAGTTATCTATATAAAAATTAATCCCCATATCGCGTGGTCATCGTATCACGTCTGAACGGATTGGCCAATTTTTTTTATTCTTTTTCTGGTGTATAGGTTATTGTCAGGAAAAAATTCTTATGAAAAAAAAAAGAGTCTCTCAGTAGCTATCAATGCTCAAGTCTATATGGCGTCTAAACTGCTAATTTCATATATATGTTAAATGTATAAATATATACATTACATATAAATTTTATATACATAACTTAGAATAATAACGCTATAGAAAGATAGTCTTCATAGTAACGCTGTGTCAATATTGAAGCAAAAAACTAATTCACACACGCATGACGATTACTAGCTTACGCTTGTCGCCACGCACACATGCACTTGTATTACGCTGCCAGTTAAAGTGCAGTTTTCCCGAAAATGGGGAAAAGATGTCGACGATGATGACAATTTGTTTTTGACATTAATACGTAAATAGCTATAAATATTTTGAACACTTTATTTTCTATTGCCAGTTAAATATAGTAGTCATTTAATTTTTTAGTATTACGAGGATCTCAATGTGAAATAAATAAAAGTAAACTACGAAATTGGCTACTAAACATTTTGGTACAATATAGTAGACATATCATTACTAATGAATGTCTTTTTTGCAGTTTACATAAAATTCCTTTAATAGGTGTATTTCTCAGTTGGAGACGCCGAGTCTTGTTTCAATATTTTTATAACTTTATATATTTGAAATTAAGTAATGAGCTTTTATTTAACTTATTTCGACGGAGGACTTTACAAGGAGTATCAAATATGTAATGGAATTTATCCTCTAATAGTTGCCTGAAGTTCCCGTACTCTACAAAATGATTTTTTTCCCACTCATTTGTTAGTAATAACAGGGTCAACAGGAGTCATTTAAACAACGACAAACAATATTACTAATTTTAAATCAAAAACAGTGTTAGACTTTTCAACTGTCAAGTAACACAAGTAGGTATGCATACAATATAACTTTTAACGAAAACAACATCTACGTCGAGAACGTATCACATACTTAAATAAATATCGGTAAAACTATTTGAAAATTAACCAAGTGGTCAGTTAAAGTGGGAAAATATTTTAACGATCCGACAACATTGAGCATTGAAACAATACATAAACAACATTTTTCTTTCTGAACATAATTAACTAGAAAATACTATGAAATAATGAAAGCTTGCCTGTGAAAAGTGATGTCATTATTATTTTTTTGTTTATTAAATGTGTTGTGACACAATTGAAATACACAAACAGTCATAATTATTTTTTATTCGCGAGATGCGCTCGGCGCCATTAGACGTTGAACACTACGGCACGGTTTGGCGTTTGGAGCCATAAATGGCTCCAAATAAAATGCTTAAAAATGGGCTCGCGGACTTGGTTTCTATAGCGTTATTATTCTAAGATAGGTACATAACGATAAAGGCTCGAAGTTCAAACGAAGTATTTCCGGTTCTGGGTGTTCATTGCATTCGTCTATTTAAGTATTAATATGTACCTACCTATATGTCTCATTAACTTACCCCCACAACACAAACATTTTGCTTATTTTGGATGGAGATCGATTTATATAATTTGTCCAAAAATGACTTTTAAATGACAATGACAAAAAGTCTTGATTAAATCAGATCAGCTGATTCATAATGTACGTCAAAAACATACAAAAACATATTTCGATAAGTGCCGAATCATTACCGAATACCTTTGATAAAACGTTGTTAGTTTCTTATAACAAACACTAACAAATTATTAATCAGTTTATATGGTTACTAGGTGGTAGAAATTAGCAGCGACTCGCCCGGATTGGTACCACCGCCTTACCTATTCCTGCCGCCATAACGTCATGACGTGTTCCGGTTCGGAGGGTAAGGTAGCCGGTAAACTTACTTTTGCTCGAGGTCTAACATCCTGACCTCAGGTTGGCAACGCACCATTACCACCTTTGGTGTCTCTAGGCGGCGTGAATTTCTTACCATCAGGAAATCCGTCTGCTTGTTTGCCTTCCAATATTATAAAAAAAAAATGCAGGGTTACATTTATAGGAACAGAAAGTTTTTAGAGGGACTTCAGAAGCGGACACAGTTTCGAGTATGTAGTAATTAAAACCTCTGTGATCTAGTGGTCCAGGTGTTGGATTTGACTGTTTGAGTTCCCGAATTCGATTTGCGGGTTGAGAAATCAAAAGAAAATTTGGTTTTTCTAATAAAAAAAAATGTTGCTCGGAATTTGATATGTGCCCGGTTGGCAATAGACTTGCCACCTTACATTATGGGACTTCGTGACTTCAGCTAGTCGTGGGTGAGCTGGTTGTCCCCCTTCCACTCTTTCGGGGATATGGGCGGAAGACTTGAAAAAAAAATTAAAAACTATAGGTATCAATTAAAATTTTTATCAGACACAAAATACAAGAATCATGGATATAAGGTTAATAAAGCATTCAACTAATTTCCGCAGCCGACCGCAAACGCACGCGCCTGCTGGTGACGTCACGACTCGTACCACAATAAGTGAAATATTTTGCGGACTATTTTAATTTAATGTTTAAAAACAAATATTTAAATTTGCACACAAATATTTTAACGTTTACTTTCTTATATTCAAATTTGGCCGGTCCTTTATAAGTAACACTGTATGTTTAAGTTGCACGTTGGAAAACAATTACGATTGCAAATAAACAAAATAAAAATAACGTTTTGAAATTTCTATTCCATATAATAATGCGTATTTTTAATTTTCTTACAAAAATAACGTTCAATACCTGGCGATGATAGTTATATACCCGGTTGGTGATAGGGTTACCACCTATTACATTGTGGGACTTGTGTGTCTTCGGCTAGTTGTGAGCAAGTTGTGATTCTACCTAATTCTAGGGAGTATGGGCATAAATATAGTTTTTTTCTATAATAATGCATTTAATTTATATTTATAGAAATTAAGATATTTAAGGTTCACGCTAGTATCCCCGAAAGAGTAGAGGTTAGCCGAGGGTACAACTTAGTCCCACAACATAGGTAACAATGCTCAGACATATATCTATTCATGACAGGAATCGAATTTGAGCCTTGAGATTATATGTGTAATTAACACATTATTATAATCGCCTCTGTGGTCGAGCGGTCCGGGTGTTGGACTTGACTGCATGAGTCCTCGGGTTCGAATCCCGGGTCGACCAACAAAAAGAAAATTGGATTTTTCAAATTTTCTAATAAAAAAATGTTGGTCGGGATTGGAAACGTGCCCAGTTGGCGATAGGCTTGCCACCTATCACATTATGGGACTTATGCCCGATTTCACCAACAGCCCCTATATATAGGGGACATTTTAACGTGTTTTAGGGGACGGTTTTATATTGAAACAGTCCCGTAAATAACGTTAAAAAGTCCCCTAAAGTATAGGGGCTCTTGGTGAAATCGGGCATTAGTAACTTCGGCTAGTCGTGGGTGCCCTGGTTGTGCCTCTGCCTACCTCTTCGGGGATATGGGCGTGAAGATACTTTTTTTTTTATTAACGAGGTAAACATTATAAGCTTCTAGATCTAAACCTACAAACTGAACTGATCTAAATTAAGAAGAACTATAAATCATTATTGAACTGGTAAAATAAACAATGATAGTGTAAACTGTTTATAGTATTTTCCCGTAAACGTCGGCAACAGCCAACAACTCGATGCCCGTAGTTTTATTACATTTTTTTGCACGACTACGAATTTGGTGACTCACGACTTTTTAAGGCTTTTTAAGATGAAGTTCGATAAATGTGCGAAAATATCTTATATGGTCTATGCTAAAAAAGATTCTCCTAAATTAAAAAGGATTGTTTAATCTTTAAGTCTTTTGGCTATAATGTAGTACGAGTAGCAACTTTGGTAAGATATAACCACATAATATAACCACTCCGTTTGCGAAGACTGCTGTTAATTAGATTATTAGGCTATTGAATCCTTCATGGCTCACCTAGACTAGTAATATTTTACTTATCTTTTTTAATACCTTACCTTTTTCTCTGTTCTGGATACCACGGTAACAGGTTAACCGTACTTACACCAACAAAAAAAGTCTAATTTAAATGTTAACAGCCCTTAATCTTTTATTGTATTATTATGTATTATTAGTATGTATTGTTGTATTGTATACGTCAACTATATACATTTGTCTGTTTATTGGTCTTTGTAAATTGCTAACCCGTCTTAACATAATCATCTTCCAATTAACCCTACGGGTGTTACCTTATGCCTCAGACTTTGGGAAGAATAGTACAATAAGACATTTCATTTTTTACATCACATCTAAAACATCTGATGGTCGCTGTTAAAGACGTCTATTATATCTTAATCATTCATTAAGTCAACATTTTCTATACAATATTGTGACTCAATGATATGTTTCATGTTAATTGACATCTCTAAGTGCTGCCGTAAAGTTATTATTTCAAACATAAGTTCTGAGATAAAATTTATACACTTGTCATTTGGTTGCACTTTGTAATATTTAGTAACCAGCAGCCCGTCCTACTCGTAGATTCGCTTGGAAAAACTTCTATGTTATTATATAATATGTAAACATGCTTCTTGAATCTTTCTATCTGTTAAGAAAACTGAAACGGATTGCATCATCGAATGCAACGGAAAGCGACTTTGTTTACACTAAGTATCACGTCAAGCTCCACTTGCACAAGTTATAGCACTGTTATAGTTTCACTATACGACTGATGCTTAAAAACTGACCTTTATTTTAAATGGAATTGTACCTTTAATTTTAAACGACAGCGGCTGGTTTTACCAGTAGGGTTTAGGAGAATTTTGTATCTTTTTTTGGAAATATTTGAAAAACGCTAAACTTTTTTTTTTTATGACATTGGAAGGCAAACAAGCAGACGGATTTCCTGGTGGTAAGAAATTCCCGCCGCCTAGAGACACCAAAGATGGTAATGGTGCGTTGCCAAACTGAGGTCAGGATGTTAGGCCTCGAGCAAAAGTAAGTTTACCGGCTACCTTACCCTCCGAACCGGAACACGTCATGACGTTATGGCGGCAGGAATAGGTAAGGCGGTGGTACCAATCCGGGCGAGTCGCTGCAAAACTCTACCACCTAGTCAGATGTCACGGTGTTAGTGATAATAAGCCTATGCTCGCCTTTTACGAGCTGCCTGGCAAGAAAGGCAGACGGTCTATTCTGCAAAGGAGCCCGGACCATCACGACGCCAATATTTCAAGGTACCAGTTTTAAGTTAGCAACGCATCATTACCGTCTAAGTTGTCTAAAAACGACATACATTTCAAAACTATTAGAAGTCAATTTGCTTTTTATATTACAAAATTATCAATAAATTTGGACTACCAAATACAAAGTCATAAAAATGAGATCACTATTCTATGATATAAGTATCCATTAACAATCTTTTGGAAAGTTTCATGACTATCTTTATATGTCTGATCCATATATATCTTATCTGATGTATTGTTTAATAAATAGAAATGATGTAATTGGAGGATACACATATCCATAGTAGAAAGTAAGACAGTGTCTATAAATAGAAAATGTTTATTTCTGATTGGCCAAACAAGAGGTTTTTATGACTCATCTACTTCCGATTTTTTTTTATTATTTTACTAGCTGCGCCCAGCGGTTTCACCCGCGTACGTCCCAATCCCGCGGGAACTCCGGGATAAAAAGTAGCCTATATGTTATTCTGGGTCTTCAGCTACCTACATACCAAATTTCATCGTAATCGGCTTTGTAGTTTTCGCGTGAAAGAGTAACAAACATCCATACATCCATACATCCAAACTTTCGCATTTATAATATTAATAGGATTTATTTATGGTATTGGTAGGCATACAAGCAGACGTATTTTCCGATGGTAAGAAATTTACGCCGCCTAGAGACACCAAAGGTTATAGTGGTGCGTTGCCTACCTGTGTCAGTACGGATAGGTCCAAAAACTAAGCTTTAAAAAAGTAGTTTTTTTTCGTATTGGATGAATATTTGACGACTTTTGTTTTTACTGCCATAATTATTTTGCCATTATTAATCATGCCATAGTATTCAGTAGAGCAAAGATACAATAATAAAAATACGTTACTCATAGACACTAAATTACTCATTATTACATTGACATTCTAAGAGAAAACAAGCACTCGTTTACCAAATACCTTCCCCTCCAAAACGAAACACGACAATTATGAGCATAGGTGAGTACGTCATAAGGATGAAAAATTTGTCCTGGTGCCCTGGTTGTGCCTTTACCTACCTCTTCGAAGATATGAGCGTGGAGATACTTAAAAGTATGTTAAGGCGTCACTTTGTGCATTCACTGTAATGTAGTTTGCATTTGACTTTTCTTGTTTGTTTTAAATACAAATACCTATAATTAAAACAAGCTTCGGCTTGTAGTATGATACATGACGTCTAGTGTTCGATGCATTTCTTATTCTTCATTAAATTCTATGTTAAATTCTAACGTGTTGATACTTGACAGACAAATCACAGTCGCCATCTTGGGTAGTTAATAAGCGTTCCGTTTTGTGATGTTTAATAGAGAATATTCCTTTATAAGTACCGTTGCCAAATTCTCGGATAAGTACTCATTGCAATTTGTTTTGTTACTTTATGTTACTTTACTTTAAATGTTGAATTAAAATAAAAATTATTTGTGTAAAAACTTTGGCAGTATTTATTTACTATATTTATTAAACACAATGAATTAAGCTATACGAATCTATGTCTTGCTAATACCTTTCTAATTCTTAATCTACCTACATTTTGCATCTAGATGTATATTATGAGTCACATTTTACCCAAGCTAATCCGGGTTCTTATCTAGTATTTATATATGTAAGAGCACCAGTGCACAGTATTAGCGTTGCCTAGAAGACATCGCTGACTAGGCGATAAGGCCACATTTGAGTATTCTATAGTTTTCTTGATGTTTTTTTATGATAATGGAAGGCAAACAAGCAAACGGATTTCCTGAAGGTAAGAAATTCACGTCGCCTAGAGACAGCAAATATGGTAATGGTGCGTTGCCAACCTGAGACCGGGGCGTTAGGCCTCGAGCAAAATTAAGTTTACCGGCTACCTTACCCTCCGAACCGGAACACGTCAATGGCAAGCATTGGACGTTATGGCGGCAGGAATAGGTAAGGCGGTGGTATCAAATCAGACGAGTCGCTGCGAAACTCTACCATCTAGGATGTCACGGTGTTAGTGACGGTAAGCTTATGCTAGCCTTATCCGAGCTGCTTGGCAGGAAGGCAGATGGTCTATTCTGCGAAGGAGCCGAGACCAACACGGGGAAAATTATTATGGTTTACATATCTTCACGCCAAGTCCCTTACGGGGTAGGCAGAGAGTATCGAGTGCCAGACCTCACGATCCTGACAAACCTGTCTTGCTTCCTTCACATTCATTACCCTTTTCATACAAACACGCCGGTTTCGGAGACTCTTGACACCACCCTCGGATAATATCCGATTGATCTGATCGTGAAATGTCAGCCTTGGTCTCCCCGGGTACCTACATCCATCCACATTCGCATTGTATATCTGCTTTGTCAATCTTTCATCTGTCATTCTTTCCACATGCCCGAACCAGCGGAGCATGCCCTTTCGCATTTTAACACCAACACTTTCTTTCAATCCCACTCTTTCTCGGATCTCACTGTTACGAATGCGGTCAGCGAGCGTTACACCACAGATTTTCCGTAGTGCTCTCATTTCGACCGCATTTATCCTACTTTCATGATCTTTCTGACATACCCAACTCTCACTTCCATGCAATAACGTTGGGATAAGCACAGAATTATTTATTATGGTATTTGTAATTTCTCTGTATTTGGTGCACAATAAAGAGTTATGGTATTGTATTGTAATTTTTATTACAAGTTGTTATCATACGTTACGTTCGGTTAAGAGCCACTGGTCGATGTACTGTGAATCACCCGCTATCTGCGCCTGCGCAGGAAATTTGCACGCTCAGTCACAAACCTTTTCCTTACAAAATCGTTGTAAAAATTATACCTAATAACTTTATCTAATCATGCAATAAAATAGTAACAAAACTAAATCTGCACCTACATGATTTTTTTATACAATGAACAATTACATATTTCTACTAGCGATCCGCCCCGGTTTCGCACGTTTATGAAATATAGATATAAACCTTTTTCTTCAACCACCTTATCCATTAAAAAACTGCGTTAAAATCCGTTGCGTAGATTAAAGATTTAAGCATACAAAGAGAAATAGGAAAGAGGAAGCGACTTTGTTTTATACTATGTACTCGTAATGTTTATTATGCATCATTATATATAGACCAAAATGAGGGTTATTTTTATTTGGTCGGATTGCGATACTTTTTTTATGATATTGCAAGGCAAATAAGCAGACGGATTTCCTGATGGAAAGAAATTCACTCCGCCTAGAGACATCAATGGTGGTTTGCCAACCTGAGGCCGGGATGTCAGGCCTCGGGCAAAGTAAGTTAACCAGCTACCTTACCCTCCAAACCGGAACACGTCAACGGCAAGCACTGACGTTATGGCGGCAGGAATAGGTAAGGCGGTAGTATCAATCCGTCATGTCAGTCCGTCCGTTCACTTTTCCCGCAAAAAATACTCAATGGATATTGACCAAAGATTGTGTAGTAGTAATTTAAAGTTCTGATCAACATTTTCAATTTAATACCAATATCTCCTTCCCATCACTAAAATTAGTATAAGTTAGTTGTAATTAAACAACTTTTATTATAAGCCGCCACTGTGATCTAGCGGTACAGTTGTTGGACTTGACAGCTTGAGGCCTCGAGTTCGATTTCTGGGTCGAGCAAACAAAAAGAAAATTTGGTTTTTCCAAATTTCTAATAAAAAAAAGTGTTGCTCGGGATTGGATATGTGCCCGGTTGGCGATAGGCTTGCCACTTATCACATTGTGTATCGTGGTTGCTCTGGTAATGCCTCGCCCCTCGGCCTGCCTTTTCGGGAATATGGGCGTGAATATACTTACTTTTAACTAGAAGTACTTAAATACAAGAATAGTAAAGTAAAGAATAGTAAGAAATACAGATTTCTCTGAATTAATGATCATTGCTATGTATATAATGAAGAGATTAACATGCAATTAATTATTAATTTTTAAACCTAACAAACTCAATAGCTGTGGATACTTTGTATATAATTAAAAACTTATCGCTTATTAGAATCGTTTACTGCGGAACACAATTTATCGCATTTGGTTACGCGTAGTGAAATGTTAAACTGGTGACTAATATTGCGTATCATATTTTATCCTACAAAGTATGGCTGTTGAAATATTCACTAATTTCGTTTGTAACCATCTTGAAAAGGAGGAGGTTATATATTAGAGTCTTATATATTTTTATGTATGTTAATTGTTTTGTCCGTCATTTCTAAACCGATTAAAAAAAATATTATTTGAGAGTACATAAATTCATACATACATAACTTCACGCCAAGCCCCTTACAGGCTAGGCAGGGGGCATCGAGTGCCGAACGAGTAAGAGGTATCCTAAATGTTGAAGAACTATAAGACATTCCCACACACAATTTGGTGAAAATTCGTTTTGTAAAAATTAACAAACTGACAAAAAGTTTAATAACCCTCTTTTTCTTTCTTGATTAAAACAATCTCTACGTTATTATAGAAACAAATTTTCCTCTTTAATCACTCTGTCTGTTAAAACAGTTGATACAGTATCAACAAAACTTTGCGTAGTTAAAGATCTAAGCATTCATAGGGGCAGAAAGCGACAGCGACTTGGTTTTTATAAGAAACTATGAAGTGATGTTCCGTCCATTTAGATGTTACAATTGCTCAACCATGTCTTTGAAAAGGACATAGGCTATTTTTTATGTAGATGTATCAACAGAAGTTTGTGTAATATATAAATAGCTTAGTGTTCTTAGAACTTCGGACAAAAGTTAGTTCCAATATTGGTAAATGAGTAAAAAATCCCACACCACAACAAGCGGATGAGAAAAAATAACCCTGACTTTGCTTTGAACAATTTCGAAACATTCAACTCTAACTTAAGCATGTAAAGATCAAATCTAAATGTTTTAAAGCTATTTTTACAAAACATTGTGTAAGAAATCAAGTTTTTAATTTACATATAATAACAATTATACGTAATTAATTTATTACATTACAATTTTAAAAATTAAGCACAGCTATAATTTTTAAAAATAAAGAAATATTTTTTACTGAAATATACAAATATGTATTTAATTTTTAATTTATGCAGATTTCTAAACAAATTTGAGATTTTGTAATTTCATAATAACTATTTGTTAAAATAACCTAAAATCTACATATGTAATAAAACATATAAGATGAATTCTGTGTACATTGAAGAATTTTTTTTTAAAAAATAAATTTAGGCGACTAAAATTATTTAAAATTAAAAATAAATTTTTTTCAGTGCTGTTTTTTATTTGTGGTAATTTTGTTGTTCACTCACTCAACTTATTTTAAGTTATAGCTATCTTCTTTCAGCGAAAGTAATAGAAAGAGACAACTCACTTTTTGCTGTCAGATTAGACCCTACTCGACATTTCTACAGACGTTTAAACTATCACTCGGAAAAAATTGGTTAAAAACATCAACAAAAATTTATTAAGGTTGATTAAATGTCCGAACTAATCTGACATGTCTAAAATGTTTCATCTCTCTTGTTTTTGTTTCATTTGAAAAAGGTAGCGTGCATCTAAAATAAGATTAGTTTTAGTGAACAGAAGAATCACCACCATTGTTTTATAGCAATCTGGGGATAGCGGGTGTTATCTATATTTCTAGGAAGGTTATACTTAAAATAGGAGGTGAGAAATGAGAGAGGGAAAAAAGACGAAATAGCTAAAATTTATAACCGCAAGACCAAGTTCATTTATCCCTTTTTTGTTTCATATGATGTACTGGATTGTCCTGTATTTCTCTCGAATTTTTTTTGCGAGTCATGAGTATTTTTTTGAAAATGTGGGGTAAAGACAATTTGATGATTAAATGTAAATGTATTAAACTTTAATAATGGCAGTTACAATGGTTACCACTTAAAATTTAATTAAGTTGATATTTTATATCCCTTTTACATTCGAGTGAGGTTTGGCGGTATCTGGAGAAAAGATAATCGCAGTTATTTCATAAATGTTGAATTTAGTGTTAATTTTGAGTTAAATCAGCTAATTTGGGGGGTATTTTGATGAATTTCGTTCATTTGAAGTGCACTAGTGATCGTGAATGTATCGGGTGTTATGCATAAAAGAATCCGTCTCGAAGGACCACAAATGTAGAGTGAAAGGATTACACAATTTGAACAGCGGTATTCGAAATTAAGAAAACAAATGTCCGTATTTTAACAGACTAGCGGTTGACTATATGTCATCAGATGCTGATTCGACGCGGAAATAAAGGAATGCGACTGACCTGTCTTTCTTCTAACTTCTTTCTTGAAAATTATTGCACAACACACGCGGCGAATAGGTTTAATTTAAATTTTATAGTTTACGTAAATTTTTCCAGGCGTTCAAATCTTCTGTCGCAATCGACGTAAGGATTTCGGAAGGATACTACTAACAGGGAAAAAAATCAAATACAGCGGTAACAGGGTGTTTCCTCGTTCCCGCCAAATCTCACTAGATAAGCTTGAATAAGGAGGATTCCACTTCACCCAAGAGCCTGACATGACTTTCTGTAACGATTTCTGGCTAATTTTAAATGAATCAAGCACGTTTTTGTAAAATTCGGTATTTAGATACACATTTAAACTGGTCTAATGGCAAATGCTAACGCCCATATCAAAAATTAAGAAAAAAATTAACAAAGTTTTACATATCCCGATTTCAAGCTTTTTTTATATTATTTAATAAATAACTAAATATCCCTAAACAAATGACACAAATTGAATCTAACCTCAAAATTAGAAAATTATAAGCTTGTGTTATGGGTGTAAGTTAATGATAGTAATACATAGAAATACTTGTACACCAGAATAAATTTAATAAACGTTGACAACCCTATTTATCTCATCTGTTGTTAGGCTCGGTCATGGCCACGCAACTGTTTCACAGTGATACAAAAAATTACTTCGACACAGAAATTAATTGTTCACAAATATTGTTATAAACATCTAATTTGGTTCAACGAAGACAAGGTCGGTCGAAGAATAAGAATCTGTAAGTACAATTTTATTAACAAAAGTAATAGCAAAAAGTTTTGTTAGAGAAAAAACCATTGTTTCCCTCGATCGTCTATAACTCCGGAACTTTAATGATTTAGTTCATCTTTTTTAATGTGTTTTTCAACGCATCATAAGTTCTTACCAATGGAATATTTAAGAATATGTTGAAATTTTATGAGAATAAAATACTATTAAAATTTCGCATATTTGCCATTTCGCGCTCGGCAAATCGCAAAATCTGCAAACTGTCAAAATGCATCGTTCAAAATTTAACGATCAAAAACTAATCAGTAGTAAGTATTAGGAGTGTCAAATTTGTAATCAGGATAGAAAAGATAATGGAGGTAGGTAATTTTTAAATGACAATTTTTACATGCAATCAATTTTGTTAATTCAACTCAAATTTTTCACTTGAATTGCAAGGGAAAAAATTTTGACGGGAAGATGTTTATGTATGTATATTTAAGTCCAATTTTACTTATTTGAGTGATAACTTTTTGCAACTTATGATTAATTTTGTATTTTTACGTCCATATCCCCGAATAAGTAGGCAGAGGCACAGGCAGACACCCACGACTAGCCGAAGACACTAAGTCCCACAATGTGATTGGTGGCAAGCGTATCGACTTACTATAATTATATCTGACAACAGTAAGTATGTATATATAATTTAGGAGTAAGATATCCATATTTTTTATGAAGTTATACTTTTAATGAAAATTTCTATATAATGATATAGGAATTCATTAAACAGTATCTCTCTAAATCTTGTTCTATACTTTAGGGTTGCCTGGAAGAGATCGCTGCCTTGTCGATAAGGCCGCCTTTGTGTATCTTCTTAGTGTAAGTTATTTTAATGTATTTGTGATTTATTTGTATTTGGTGAACAATAAAGTGTTATTGTATTGTATTGTATTGTAATTCCATTGTACATACTTTTTAAATAGGTAACAATTTTCCTTTAACAAAATAAGCTTTATGTTAAAACTAAAACCCAACCGGTTATACTTTCCAAGAATCAGGTCAGGTATTTGAAACTGAAGCTGGAGTTTTTCTTTAATTGTAAACCATTAATGCTTTGAAAAATGAAACCGTCTGCCTCGAGTGTAACATGAAGTGTTAATCAAAGTGAAATGTGGAAATACACAAATGTTGTTTATAATATATACAATGGAATTTCACCAAGTGCCGCCGATGAAAAATATAAACTCTGAAAGCTACACAATGAGTGCCGCAACAGTGAATTGAACTCGCACAAGTCGATTTATATGAAGTAATTTATCTCGTTAACCTAATTGCTTGGGGTGCTTGTGCTTCTGTTTTACTTCTAGTTTATGGCTTTGTTTTTATAATTATGTTCATTTTATTTCCAGAATTTTCTACATATGCCATTTCCCTCCACCATTTTACCTTTTATTTTACGGTTTTATAAGATTAGAAAACAAACATACGGATTTCTCAATGTCTCTTCTAAACAAAGGTGGTAATTTTGCGAAATCGACTTAAACTTGATGCGCCCTGGTAAGAAAGGATGATCTCCATCAGGACTTTAAAATGGACACCAGCACATACTTCATCATGTGATTATAGAGGCAAACTAACTCCTCGATACCACAGACGCAGTCAGAAGCCTAAGCAGAACTAAGCCGTTTGAACTAGTGCAGTGTAGTGTACCATGTGCAAAAAAGGAGTGACTTATTTTAGAAACACTAAGTAAAAGTTAATAAACTTTAGTATACTTAGGGACAGTAACTTAGTAGATTAAGTATCTTCACGCCCATATCCCCGAAGAGGTAGGCAGAGGCACAACCAGGGCACCCACGACTAGCCGAAGATACTAAGTCCCATAATGTGATAGGTGGCAAGCCTATCGCAAACCGGGCACGTTTCCAATCCCGACCAACTTTTTTTTTTTATTAGAAAATTGGAAAAATCCAATTTTCTTTTTGTTGCCCGACCCGGGATTTGAACCCGAGACCTCATGCAGTCAAGTCCAACACCCGGACCGCTCGACCACAGAGGCGATAATAGATTAAGTGAAATGAAAATTACTCATTAGTGCGACTCCAAAAATAATAACCTTTTTGGAGTCGCACTATTCCACTTTATCTTTTTGTATGTTTGTTGCATGATTACTGGGTCAATAACGAACAGATTTTAATCGAACAGATAGATTAGTTCTTTTTTCTAAATGTCATGAATGCGTGATCAAATCGCGATGAATAAATAAAAGTGGAGACGGTTTTTGCAGTTTTACTGCACTTAAATCCTATTAATATTATAAATGCGAAAGTTTGTATGTACTATGTATGGATGTTTGTTACTCTTTCACGCAAAAACTACAAAGCCGATTACGATGAAATTTGGTATGTAGGTAGCTGAAGACCCAAAATAACATATAGGCTACTTTTTATCCCGGAGTTCCCGCGGGATTGGGACTTACGCGGGTGAAACCGCGGGGCGCAGCTAGTTATTCATAAATAAGAGCTTCTACTCGCTAGATTCCAGTAATTCCCACAGTGATGCAGGTAGCTTTGGGAAGAAAGTAGTATGGAGAAAGTAGTAAGGTTGCCCTTAGCTATGGCCATGCAGGGGTCCACCGAATGCAGCAATATTTTGATAATGGTCTATGAAACAAAATACTTTGTTTGTGAATCTCTGTCTTATAAACTCGATAATAGCAAGTACTATTGCAATGGCGCCATGAATAGGTAAGGTGGTGGTACAATAAGCCACGCTGCATCTGATCCTTTTATATCCCTTGTTGATCAAAAAATTGTGTTGATATATCTATCCGGTGAGTCATCGAAAAACTCTATAGATTTCGTTTTCTAGAATGTCCTTAACTTCATCACTTAATCACCCTAGATTTAAAAAAAAAAGTTTAACAAAATTCAAAAAACAATATAGTAATTTATATTTTTTTCAATCTTTTTAGATTTAGCTATACGATACTTTTAAAATATCTAAAAGCAACATTAATACGAAAACCGACTTCCATTTAAGTAATTAACGGCCAATGTTAATAATGTTTCTCTAAAGATGGATTTCCAGCAATCTAGATAGCTGCGTATCCGACGGCCTATCCTATACGTAATTTCCATACTTATCCTGTCCACACATATGTAATTGGCAAGCGATAACATAAAATTGGATCAAAATATCAATCTTGGACAGCAAGATTTGGATTAGGATTGATTATTAATATTGGCCGTAAGTCAAGTATCAAAAATGATCTTTCTCTATTTCCCAGGAATTCCATAATTACAATTACCATACCATTTCTATTAACTTTTTTTTTAATTAGCTGTGTAACGCATATGGTAGTAACTGAAACATAACCTCGCACTTGACCTGGCTTCGAACCCGCATACCGCAAGACCTTGCTCTTATTTTAACTGTAGATATTATAACTAGACATTTTGCTTTCAGAACTACAGATCTGGTTGGAAATTACAATACTCCTATTTTTTATGTAATAAGAATGTGTATTTTGAAATATAACGAGGAAGTTCTCCTAAATTTTAATATTTAAAATTTTCGATCACCATCGACCAATATTTATGTGACGTAGCTAAGAACAGCCAAGATCATGTTATCTTTCATATAAAAAATCCGCATCGAAATCGGTTTATCCGTTCTAAAGTTTATGAATAAAAACCAAATTGATGAGGTCGTCAACTTAAGCGAAAAATTAATGCACTATTAAGTATCACTCATAAACCATTAGAGAATTAATGTCGGAATCAAGATCTGTATTTCTAAAAAATAACCATTAAAATCGATGTTCTATTGGCCGAGTAATCGCGTGAGAAACATACAAAAAAATAAGTCATAGGAATCGAGATTCGAATTGAGAGTGAAATTGAGATGAAAACCTCCTCCTTTTAGGAGTCAGTTAGTAAATATGTCTCTGACTAAGTACTCTGTTTGCCTACAAAACTCGGTAGGTCGGTGAGGTTGTAAAACAATGAAAATTAGTTATTTAAAAAAAAGGATAAGGGTAATAGTAAAAATTGTGTTTACTATTCCATGTATGATTTTACAAGAAGACACACACATACATGAAAATATGTCAAAATTATAACTGCCCTCTTTTTCCGTTGAGGTTAAAAAAGTATGTGTAGTAAGTAAGTGATCTTGTCAGGACTAGGGATGAAAATGGCGAGGGATACTCATTTGATTTTTTCGCAAATTTGAATATTTCCAATTCCAATACATGTAACATATTATACAGCAACAAAATCAGGGCAGTTTGATTGATAAATATAAATTTAAATGTATAAAAAAAAGACTTGCGGAAATGAATAAACAAATAAACAGTTCTAAAAATAAATAAAGGATGCTGATTTAACGAATAATTTATTTTATTAGTACTAAAAATACAGCAAAAAATGCAATGTAAAAAGTGGAAACTTGCGAAATTAATTTTCGTAAGAACTCATTAAAAATTTCTGTATTTTATAGAAAAATACAAAGTCCGATTAAAAAATACATGTATTTTACTTGGAATTTTCAACCCTAGGACCCTTACTTAGTCTATGAGTTATACTAAAAATGAATAATATTCAGATATTTTTAGATGAGTTTTGTGATTAACACTTTGGGGTTAGATTTATTTTGTGTAAACTTTCCAGGAATATGTTGTTAGGTAATATTGACTGTGGAATTTAATTATAAGTTTTTCTTATGTTGGTGCGGTTCCACTGTTAAAACAATTTACCTTCTTGCCAGGCAGCTCGTAGAAGGCAAAGATAAGTTAAAACATGGGCCATTACTAACAAGTCCACTGGTGGTAGTGTTGTGCACCAAGTTACCCGGGTAGGGATCCACGCCTTTTTATGCCTGTTCAGGCAAGATGGTAGATGGTATATTCAACATAAGAACCGGGCTATCAATGGGGGATAACCTGACGCCATAATAAAATTATGGTGGCAGGTTTTACCCCGACTTCATGTTCTAACCATGTAGGGTAAACATTACTCTTAATACAGGACCAAATCGCATCTGTAATATCTTACTATAAGCCGTGTGGCTTATTCATTGTCTTAATACATAAAATACCGATTATTGTTCATGCTAGCGATATAGTAATGATTTGTTTAACACTATTTGTATTGTTGCGGTTTAAATACGTAGTAATATTCATTCTGCGGTTCAAATTACATCATGACAGGATAATTATAATTCAGCACATTTTAAAGGTGGGTTAAATGTTAATTCAAGATCGCGTTTAGTTTTTCCCTGTTGCAAGTAAGCCTTTGTCTCGAGGAAATTTGTTGTAGTTTTAAAACTTATTTATTTGAGTAACTACAATAGTGAAACACAAAAAAAAATAGTTTTTATAGTTTTGTAAATTTATTATAATAGTTATTAAAAATACCGGGATAGTATAGATATGCTCGTAACATCGCCTCTGTGTTCTAGCGGCCCAGTTGTTGGATTTGACTTCATGAGGTCCCGGATTCGATTCCCAGATGGGGCAACATAAAGAAAATATATTTTTTCCAATAAAACATCTTATATTTGTCTTTACAATTTTTCTAATTATAAAATGTTGCTTGGGTTTGGATGTGTGCTCGATTTGTGCCTGTGGGACTTAGTTTGTTCGGCTAGTTTGAGCCTCTGCGTGAAGATACTTTCTTTGGAGATACTTTATGTAACATGAAAAGATTTCAATGATGCTAATGCTGGGCACAGACCAAGCAAACATTTCTTATCCGTTGGTAGCTGCGTTGTCGCGTACATAGCTTGTGAGTTGTTTGTGTTGAACGCCCACTATTATTAGTAACATGATAAACTGACTTCAGTAGTTAGTTAAAACTACTTCCTTACAATAATTGACTAGTCACTAAGTACAAAATATGGTAAATTTTTTATGCCCCAAAACTCTATTAGTGTAATTTATCTTTATTCTTACTACTACTACTACTTTATTACTTGAACGCATGTTACTACTATAATATATTAGGCTTAAAAAAAGTTTGCATCCAGTAAACCGTATTTATTATTTGTATTGGCCAAATAGGGTAGTAATTATGGCAAATCATTACATAGTATAAAACAAAGTCGTGTTTTCTGTACCTATGTCCATTCGTACGCTTAAATCTTTCAAACTGCCCAACGGATTTTTATGCGGTGTTTTTAATTGATAAAGTGCTTAAAGAGGAAGGTTATATGTATATTTTATACCCGTGCAAATCCGGGACGGGCCGCTAGTAGGTAGGGTAGTATATTTGATGGACCACAGATGAAGGTAATTTGTCAAATACAGCAAATACGCTAATACAAATACCCATGGGTGGAGCCGTTAGCGTTATAACAAACTACGTTACTCTTACAATAGAAAGGAAAGATTAAATTCTTATGCTATGTTGAATTCTTATTGACTTGTCAGATTTAAGTTTATCGCCTTGTTGTCTAGCGGTCCGGCGTCGGACTTGATTACTTAAGGTCCCAGATTCGAACCCCGGGCTGGGCAAGAAAAAAGATAGAAATTGTATATTTTAAAATTTCTTATAAAACAATGTTGCTCGGGATTGGATATGTGCCCGGTTGGCGATAGGCTTGCCACCTATCACATTGTGGGACCTAGTGTCTTCGGCTAGTCGTGGGTGCCCTGGTTGGACCTCTGCTACCACTTCGGAGATAAAGGCATGAAGGTACTTACTTGCTTTTTAGATTTTATGTTAAATTCTTCCTAATAGAAGAAATCCAATTAAAATTGGTGTAATCCTTTGGTCCCAGCTATAGATATGTAAAAAAAGAAAATTATGAACCAATCATGTAATTAGTTTTATTTATATCATCAAAAGAACTAACTGTAAAAACAAGTTGATCAGGAAGCACTGTTTTTTAGAATATCATAAATGTACTGACAGAGCCTTTTAACAATTGTACACATAAGTTATATAGGTAGCTTGTCTGTTACGAGGTTTTTACAACTGACCATGACATAAGACAGGTCAAACGAGGGTCAAAGGTAGTAAAAGCACAATACAGTAACTTTATTGTGCAGTAAAATCAGATATTTAAATCATGAAGTTGTAAACAACTAGCATCTACTCCTGGTTTCTCTTCTTAGATCTGTACAAATTGCAGCTAAGTGTTTTTCTGATGTATAAACTGCATACTTATATTTCGAGACGTTTTATATTACTGTCGAGATTCATCTAATTCCGTTTAGTAATTTTTGCATGAAAAAGTGACTTACGTCCTCACAAAATGTGGCATTTGTAATATTAATAGAAGGATTGCAAGTAATTTTTTGGTATAAGACAATGCAGTCAATAAGGTATTACGTGCTTCTGCTTTAAAAACAGAGCTAGCATCAATTGAAGGTACTAATCAATACTTATGTTACTAAAGATGTAAAGTTTCGAACTTTGCTTTTAGAGGTAATATCCGGGAATAGTGATACTGTCATGAAAATTCTTTCTACAACAGAAAGCTTCGCTATTGAGGAGCGATATTATCTATATCTTTTAGTATTTGACCAAAAACTCAAAAAAAAGATAAGGATAGAACCAAACCAAGTCAGAGAAAAGCGGATGAGATATTTTTGTCCAACCAAGTTGCCGCAAGTCGTCTATATAATAGTCTAGATATTTTTTGTAACACAGTGTTTTTATCCTTATTTACGTCACAAGATTTATGCGTTTAGATAGAAGACGGAAGGGAGTTTTTGCTGAATATTTAACAGATAAGACTGCTTGGGATTAATTGCTCCTCATGCCAATCTCTTATAAAATATAATGTATCATTACATAAATTATTGTAAATATATTTTAAAGTAAGAAAAAAAAGACAAGCCCGCTGAGTTTCTTACCGGATCTTCTCAGTGTGAGGCCGCGTTCAGATCCGGTGGTAGATTTATTATTATATAGACCCGTTACAAGTGCCTCTTGTAGGTTTATGTGAAATAAAGATGATTTATAATTATTATTATTTATAGTATAAGCCTCTTTTTGTCCCTGTTTGTATAGTAAATAAATTTAATACGCGGACGTATCCACGGGCAACATGTAGTTTAACTTTAAAAAGTACCAAACAACATGTGTCGCTAGCAATGAAACTGTCACATGATTGGCAATTTCAATTAATTGAAAGTTAAATCAGAAAGATTTAATTCGTATGATAATCCAAGCTACAAAGGTTTTCACCTCCGAATTTTTTGAACCTGCATAGATTTTCATGAAATTTTGACAGCATGTAGGGAATACCTCAAAACGCAAAATCTTTTCCATTCCGATGTGTGCTTTTTGCCTGGGAGTGAGTTCCCCCCCAGCTAGGGGGTGAATTTTTCTTGGTGGAAAACAAAGACAGAAATCGATAGAAGAACAAATTTTGAGAAAAATTGGTCCCAGCATTTTTTCTAAAAACTCAATAGTTTTCGAGTAATACGCGATTGAAAATTGGCATTTTTCGTGAAAAAAATCACGTTTTCAATCGATTTTTTATGAATAACTCAAAAACTGTTCATTTTATCGATAAAAGTGTAAGAACCAAAAATGAAGCTTATAAAAAAATAAAGAGATTGGTCCCTTTTAATTGATTGTAGATTTAATACAAACCGAGTAATGATTTATTAAAGGTAGAATACATTGCTTGAACGATTTTTTTAAAATTCAACGTCAAATAATTAAAAAATGGTAAATTTTTCTAGAAAATTGCATAAAACCTTTTTCAAAGTATTTTTAAAATGCTTTAAAATGAGGGTTATTAGAACTTTCTAGCACAAAAATTAAGAAAGTTATGGCTGAAATAAAATCGATCTATATTTCTTTTTGTAGAAAAAAACTCAATTTCACCCTTAGCAATAGTACCCAAATTGCAATAAAAAGATAATTCATGGTCAATTTACTTTATTTATGTACTAACAATGATTTGTAAGAGTTTGGACGATTTAGAATGCATAACTTCGAAAAAAAATATGATTGAAGTCTAAAACTTATTTTCGAAATTTTTAAACTCTTTTCTTTTTTTTAAATTTTGGAAAAACTATAGGATGTACGTCAAAATTAGTAAGGAACAAAAGTTAGATTTGTTTTTAACAAACATTTTGCTTTCTTAATTTTTTTTAGTTTGTAAAATAACTGAGATATGACCTTCCAAAGCTTGCCGTAACATATGACTGATGCCATTTTAGAACCATTTAAACGTTGCCCTTTTAGAAATAAAGGGCTCAAAAAATGTAAAACTTTAATATATTTATAGCTTTTAAAATTCCCTTTAAAACTACGTTTTGATCCACTAAATCGCTTAATAATTTACAGAGATACGGCCAAAAAACAAAATAAACTTTTTTTTTAAATTTCAGAGCAAAGTAGTTTTTGGATTGTAAGTGAAAGTATACATCGGAGAATACGAAAGAAAACACCGTGCAGCTGGCTTCATCCGGCTTTTTGGTGAAGAGGGCCTTTTTGTATGTTCGTTTGTGTGTATATATATGTCATTTCGAAATAAATAAGCCTAAAAATTTTATAAGTACGTCCGTAAGTATTTTATTTAAATTTTTTAAATAGGATAAATCATTGGATTTATAGGGGTTAAAACTTATGAAAAAAAATCCAATGAGTACAAATAAACATATCCATTCCAAAAAGAATATATACGTCTATATGTAAATAATGTTTTTAATTTTTTTTTGTCAAAATAAGGGGTGATTTATAAGGGTTGAACATTGGGGGTGTAAAATTTTTGTGTTGAACACAAACAAAATGAGTTATTTCAACATAATTAATCCAGAAAAAAAGTCTTTTTAAAAGTCAGAAAAAATAATTTTATATTATCATATTTTATAAAGGGGGTGCTTTAAAAGGGGTGAAATACATCAAACTGGGTTAAAAAAATCATAAATATCGTATTGAAGCAACAAGCAACTTTTAATTAACCCATACAAATTTTTTTCTACTCATTAAATGCTTATATTTATAATTTTATTGAAATTTTGCAAAAAGGGGTAGTTGTCACCCCTTAGAGTAATTTGCACATGTCGAAATGGAGTAGATTTTTAAGATAAGGGTAAGATAAGTTTAATTCCAAAATTTCATGTAAATCGATGCAGGTTCAAAAAATTCGGAGGTAATATCTCTTTTCTACCTTTGTAGCTTGGACTACGAGTGAATGGTGGACGTGATCGAGTTAAATGATCTGTTGTTACGCCATTTGAAACTGTCAATTTCATTTGCTTTTCTCGTTTTGTTTACAGAAAATTAGGCTGGAACATTTTTTTTTAATTAACTGTTTCCAACTATTGATTTAACTTTTACCAACAGGTAAAAATATATTATCACAATCTTTATATTATATAAAAATTAACCCCCATTTCCCTTGGCTACCATTACGCCTGAATGGATGGGCCTATTTTAATACAATTATTATAATTAGATATACATTTGTGTTCGTTATTGTAAAGAGAAGGTCCACGTGAAAAAACAACATTTATAGTTAGGACAGGACAACGTGTGTCGGCTCAGTTAGTACAAATATAATTTAAAATATCCGCAAAAAACTGACTTTGATTTCAATAATTATGTCCTCTACGTACACAAAGAACGAGCTTTACTTTTATTGCTTTTATTTTAAGTACTTTGGTGCACAAATAAGTGTTATATATTTTCTTCGATTTCCCTGGGATTCATCAATAAATCCAGACTTGGTGGCAAATGGGAACGCCTCGGAACGTACGCTATTTCAAATAAAAATCTATTAACATACATAAAAAAATTTAGGAGTCAAACATATAACTTTTCTATTTCACGAAGTAGATAATTTGAAAGTCAATAAAAAGAGGCAGCTATAGTACCTATATGAATTTGACAACTGTCAAAAGACATACAGGTAAATAATAATAATAATAATAATAAAGTTTATTTAGAAACATTCAAACAAATGGTTGAACTAAGTAACTATAGTGCATTCTGATTACATGGTAAATCATCACATCTAGTAGGTTTGAATATTGTAGATTAACAAACTTACTTTTTCAAAAGTACCATAAAATAAGTGCCACAAAATGTAACTATAATTTAAAATGGTTATTCCGTCAAATATTCATGTCATAACAAAGAATCATTACTAATCTACTTTTTCACATGTTTAAGGGTGACTAAGTTAAATGCTACCGCCACTTAGTGAAGGTTAAATACTTACTCAACGCACGTAATCTAGTATGTGATAGGTATACAAGTTTGTGTCTTGACTTTGACCCAGAACCCCAAGCGGTGCAATAAACGTACACTCGCATACAACTACACATATTAAAGTTAGTACTATATTTTAATTCTTGTTATATTAATGTAAGATTTGTTAGTAAATGGATTTATTAGTAGCGCTCGCTGACCGCATTCGTAACAGTGAGACCGAGAAAGAGTGGGATTAAAAGAAAGTGTTGGTGATAAAACGCGAAAGAGCATCCACTGGTTCGGTCATGTGGAAAGAATGACGGATGAAAGATTGACAAAGCAGATATGCAATGCGAATGTGGATGGATGTAGGTACCCGGGGAGACCAAGGCTGACATTTCACGATCAGATCCATCGGATATTATCCGAGGGTTGTGTCAAGAGTCTCCGAAACCGGCGTGTTTGTATGAAAAGGGTAATAAATGTGAAGGAAGCAAGACAGGCTTGTCAGGATCGTGAGGTCTGGCACTCGATACTCTCTGCCTACCCCGTAAGGGACTTGGCGTAAAGATATGTATGTATTAGTGGTATTTAGCGCATACAGATTTAACAGTTAATGTTGCATTGCCAACATGAGTAAATAAAGATACCAGCTACCTAACCATACCCTGCCTACCTACCATACCATACTCTCATCCCATAACGTTACAGTGTAGATAGGGAGAAATATACATAAATATATATATATATATGTGAAAGTTCAGTGAACAAGCACACGGGTCTCCTGATGGTAATAGACAACCATGTCTATGATATAGGTGCAACGCTGTCTTGCGGCGAGGATGTTAAGCCAATTATGCAAATCTACCGTCTACCCTACCCTCCAATCCGGAACAAATTATAATGGCATTAGGAATAGGTAAGGCGGCGGCACCCTACTCGGACAAGTTGGTGGACAGCTTCTTATTAGATACATTAGATAGACCACCAGAGGTCGTGTTGGTA
>NJDD01005193.1:0-40730 GCA_002245505.1 Calephelis nemesis | reverse complement strand
CCGGCTGATTCAGTACCATTCTAAAGAAGGAAAAGAAAGCATCAATTATTCATCGACTTAACGTAATTGGTTAAGCAAGCACTTTATAAAGGCATTTTCACTTTGTTTAGACGATATGATGACAGGAATAAATATTAGTGTCAGGTAATCGAGGGAAAAGAAAACACATTGATTATTTATTTAACTTATTGGTTAAGTTAGCACTTTTTAAATGTATTTTCACTTAGATTAGATGAAATGAATAAATAGTGGCAGCAGGTAATAGTGCTAGCTGTTGCAAAGCTCTTTTGACTTAGTTTAGACGATACAATGGCAAGAATAAAAATGGTGACAGGTTTTAAATCAAGTTAGTTGTTGCAAAGCTCTTCCGTTCATGGTCACTGTGTTAGTGATAAAACCAACGTTCGCTTCTCACAACCTGCTTGTTAGGAATAATATGTTTTATTAACGCCCGGAACCACGGAATAAGCAAAAGTACCTACCAACTAACACGGAGAATCGGTTGATACAACCAGAGATTAGTAAATGTCTCAGAAAGGACTTAATTATTGGGTTACAAGTTTTTATACTACATTGTAGGTCTATTATATATATTGTCTTTGATACAACTTAAAGCATCTTCACGCCCATATCCCCGAAGAGATAGGCAAAGGCACAACCAGGGCACCCACGACTAGCCAAAGACATACAATGTGATAGGAGGCAAACCCAACGCCAACCGGGCACATTCCCAATCCCGAGCAACATTTTTTTATTAGAAAAACCCAATTTTCTATTTGTTGCCCGACCTGGGATTCGAACCCGGGACTTCATACTGTCAAGTTCAACAACTGAACCGCTAGACCACACACAACTTAGATACTTAACACAAAGAAACATTGTTTAGCACCAAATATTCTACGAATGTACAACGCAAGGCCGTGAATTCTCAGACAATAATTATATTTAATTTATATATTAACATTTCCTTTAACGCTCTGTATGTTGGATATGTGACGGAGTCGGATGAGTAATGTTATTTTGTAAAAGATAATTGGACATTTGATACATTTCATAAATCATATTTTGTTATACATACATGTAATAGAAATTACCTCTGTGGTCTAGGGATGTATGTGTGTGTGTGTGCGTGTGCGCTGCGTGTGTGCGTTGCGTGTGTGTGCGCGTGTGTGTGTGTGTGTGTGTGTGTGTGTGTGTGTTTGTTTAAGTCTTCAATTTCATAATAAAACATCTTTTGGATTGGATATGTGACCGGTTAGCGGTCCTCTTAGCAGTACCTATCATATTGTCGGATTTAGTTTGTTAGTAATTGAGAAAATGAGCTTGAAGATGCTTTTTCTTGAAGAATATTTCGCTTTCGGTTTTACCTATTACAGACCCTGTAATAGGTAAAACCGAAAGCGAATGATGTTGTGAAAAGCCAACAAGTATGCTAATATTTTCATATTACATTTTAAGAAACATTTAAAAGTCAAAAGTCTACACAACGAATACTATTAACGATATTTAACATTTTTTTCCTATTTCGTAGATATGATGGAATCGTTACGTACGTTTGCAAATAGGAGATTACGGGTTCAAATCCTAAGTCGGTGGCTTAGATTACTGTACTAGTATTATGTGTATATATAACACTGGTATATATAAATTAATCCCCATTTCACGTGGTCATCGCAACAGGCTTGATGGAATGGGCCAATATTGTTAATTCAGTTTTTCTGCCAGTAATTGTTATGAAAAGTTTATTATGAGGAGAAAACTTTAGAAAATTGCCTTAAAAATAATGCTTCAATCCATACAAAGTGTTAGTAGTTGGTAATGTCAAGCGATACGAAGTTCGCCGGGTCGGCTAGTCTTTTTCAAGTGCGTACTATTAAAAATCAAAAAAGACGATTTTCCGAAAGTCAGCGACTAAAGACTTCATAAAGGATAATAACGGTTGTGACAAATATGTTATGACGACCAGAATAAGGAAATGGTACGAATCCTGGCAAATTATCCCGAAACTCTACCATCGTTATTCATTATTCCCCGTGTTGGTCCGGGCTCCTTTGTAGAATAGACCATCTGCCTCCCTTGCCAGGCAGCTCGTAAAAGGCGAGCAAAGGCTCACCGTCACTAACACCGTGAATTCTGACTAGGTGGTAGAGTTTAGCAGCGACTCGCTCGGATTGGTACCACCGCCTTACCTATTCCTGCCGCCATAACGTCATGACGTGTTCCGGTTCGGAGGGTAAGGTAGCCGGTAAACTTACTTTTGCTCGAGGCCTAACATCCCGGCCCCAGGTTGGCAACGCACCATTACCACCTTTGGTGTCTCTAGGCGGCGTGAATTTCTTACCATCAGGAAATCCGTCTGCTTGTTTGCCTTCCAATATCATAAAAAAAAAAATCGAGACATATTCAGTGTTAATAACATAGAAATCAATGCTGGTACAAGGTGCCAGTTATCAATAAACCTACTGGTGCGCTCGTCTTTTACTAGGACTTGGTTAAAAAAGATTAACAAATCGCGACGTAGTACCCAATTAAGCAGTTAGAGACGGTTTTTGCAATTACTGTACGCTTAATTATTGATATTTTTATTGATATATCATCGATTTACATACATACATATCTTCACGCCAAGTCCCTTACGGGGTAGGCAGAGAGTATCGAGTGCCAGACCTCACGATCCTGACAAATCTGTCTTGCTTCCTTCACATTCATTACCCTTTTCATACAAACACGCCGGTTTCGGAGACTCTTGACACCACCCTCGGATAATATCCGATTGATCTGATCGTGAAATGTCAGCCTTGGTCTCCCGGGTACCTACATCCATCCCCATTCGCATTGTATATCTGCTTTGTCAATCTTTCATCTGTCATTCTTTCCACATGCCCGAACCAGCGGAGCATGCCCTTTCGCATTTTAACACCAACACTTTCTTTCTTTCTGATACCACTTTCATCGATTTGATTCTGAAATGGTCTCACATATATTTTATCAATTGTAGAATACAAGCAGTTATTGAGGTATACTTAACAATGCATAAATTTTCGTATATATTTATGTTATAGGAAGGCAAACAAGCAGATGCATTTCCTGATGGTGAGAAATCCACGCCGCCTAAAGACACCAAAGATTGTAACCTATCCTACCTTTCCCTCCGAACCAGAACACGTCATGACGTTATAGCGGCAGGAATAGGTAAGGCGGTGGTACCAATCCGGGCGAGTCGCTGCGAAACTCTACCACCTAGTCAGATGTCACGGTGTTAGTGATGATGAGCCTATGCTCGCCTTTTACGAGCGGCCTGGCAAGAAAGGCAGATGGTCTATTCTGCAAAGGAGCCCGGACCAACACGGGGATAAATATATTATATTACGAGATTATATCAACATCACTCCTTTTTCGGAGTCTGTTGAAAGTAACGGAATAAATAAGGAAATCCTTTAGATTACAAAAATTCGGAATAAACAGGGATAGATATCTATTTCTATCTCAGAATTCAATTTCAACCTTTCTTGCCCTTTATTATTTACTAGCTGCGCCCCGCGGTTTCACCCGCGTAAGTCCCAATCCCGCGGGAACTCCGAGATAAAAAGTAGCCTATATGTTATTCTGGGTCTTCAGCTACCTACATACCAAATTTCATCGTAATCGGCTTTGTAGTTTTTGCGTGAAAGAGTAACAAACATCCATACATCCATACATACAAACTTTCGCATTTATAATATTAATAATTATATTGTCTAAGACTTTTGTTATCGATTGTACCACATAATTATTTTATATCCACATATGCATTGAAATCAGAGCTTTATAAGAACCATCTGGAGCTAACTTTTCGCGTCCTCGTGCCAAGTGAAATTTATCTTTATGGCAACGTAACAAGAGTTGCATGTCATCTCGGTCACTTAGCTTGGAGTATTGCTTTTATTGATATCAACTGAGCTAATAAATGATTCTGATTAGGGCTACCATGAGACAGATTTATAACCAGAAGTTCTATATACCTTTACATTTAATATGTCCATTTTTTCTTCTTGTTCATCTGCCTTCTCCACCGACGTGACGGTGTTTTCGTCAGAATATCCCTGACAAATACACAACTTGATCTAATCCTAAGTTATACAAATTTTACGCAGAGTTATAATTAAATGTGATTAGTCTGCCGTTTAACAGCACTACCTAGGTAACTGTGCAAAACAATTGTATGTATATCATGTCACATTGTCATGTTTTAGCCGACTTTAAAAAAAAGAATTTATTATGTATGCTAATCCATTGTTTTTTTAATTATATTGTGTACTTACGGCCAATTTCGATAATAAATCTAAGATAGATAGTGTTATTTTAGGTCAATTGGTAGGTAGCCGATGTTAAATTTTGAATAATTAACAAAACTTTCTCAGCAACAAAATTCTAGAAGGCCTTTTTTATCTGTACATACCTACTTTATAAATAGGTACTGGCCGTTAGACAACATACTCGTAATATTGAAATCTAAGTCGATTTTCGTAGTTTTGCTGCACTTAATTTTTCTAATAAAATATGTGCTACGTATTTAAAGTATTTTTAAAGTCTTTACCTATGCACACGAAGTAGGTATTAGATACAAGTAGTAGGTATACAGATATATCATATCTGAACTGTATAGAAAACAGAGCCCTCACAAAATTTTCTTAGATGTCGCTTTGGCTAACACTAAGAAATATTTCTAACAATGGGTAGGTAGGTAGGTATGTAAATATGAATTGGACTTGAGTTTTTTATTGTTTAAACTTTTGTTAATAGTCATTAATATTTTTCTATTTTATTCATTTTTCAAATAGTCAAAGCAAGGATGAAATGGAGAGAATACTATAGATGAAGCAAAAAACGTTTAATGCCAAATGGTACACACTTAGCATACCATACACAGTAACGAGCATATTTTACTTGCAATTTTTAGAGATAGGTATGTTTCATAATTCAAAAGTGATATAAATTTTATCACGATACGGCTAGGGGTTTATGACTTATACTTGATAATGCATATATTTTTAAGTATGAAGACTTTTTAGACGTGTTAAAAATTGTAAAGGACTACCCTGGAATACCTAATACCCTTTCCGAAAAAGGATCATTTAGTCGAGATATAGAATGAATTTAAAGTCAGTTTTTTGCAATTTTACTGCGCTTGAATAAGGTTGAGTGTATTTGCTAACTTTCTATAGATAGATAGACAGTTAATATGTAAAAGCTGAGGAGGTTGCTATCATCTCTACAATGATATATTTAGATTCGATTTCGCTTATGACCATCCCTAATGCCGGTATTCTAAAATGGAATTCAAATTTAACTGACATCTCAATTCACACCTATCTGTCAAAGTGAAAGCACTGAAATATACTGTCATTCTGGATTAGTTACCGACATACTACACTGCCGTAAAAAGAAGGCGGAGGAAAACCGTCAAAAATACGAATCTACTTAAAATTTATTTCCGCAAAGTAATACCTTATTTGACAACACATCGTTTGTTTTTGTTATGAAAAAACAAAAAAACAGCTGTAGACTTGGAAACGTCCTCGTTTTTTCAACTCGACAAGTGAAAAAACAAGTTTGTAATCAAAATGAATGTTGTCACTGAAAAAAACGTCTTTTTATCAGCACATACTATGTACACTCTGTAGGATCTACAAGCAGGGGGATAGTGATGAAAACTTTTGCTATTGACTGTACCATCAACAATTCCAAACAATACAATAAATCCTTAATCTAAACAAACCATGTCAGAAAAACAAAATGGCGTTACGAATTCCGTCCGTCCGTCCATGCAATCCAATGTGTCAAACACAACACACACAACGTTTATTTACTCACAAAAACACGTGTTAAAACGGACGAGGTCAGTGCGTCCGACCGCGACGACTTTGCAATTGACACTGACAGGCACTTGACTATAAGTCGGCGCCAGCGCAGGTTAACTGGCAATTTCAAATGATGCAAGCGGTGTTTTCCTTCCTCTATCCTTTGAGATGATCTAAGAGTTGAAACTTGGGATGTCAAGTTTGGAATCAAGCCTTGGCAAAACATCGTTAACATTTTGGCAGAATGTATTTCTTACACTGTTAGTAGAGATGATCCAAATCGGTATTTGTCTTGCAGTCAAGACCGAGACCAAGACGAGTATAAAAGTGTTTGAGCAAAACTAAGGATTTTGTCGTGTTATAAGATAGTGAACAAGCTCACGTCTCTTCTGATGGTACGAGACAACCGTGGCCTATAGACACCATGTTGTTCCCCGTGTTGGTCCGGGCTCCTTTGCAGAATAGACCATTTGCCTTTCTTGCCAGGCAGCTCGTAAAAGGCGAGCATAGGCTCATCATCACTAACACCGTGACATCTGACTAGGTGGTAGAGTTTCGCAGCGACTCGCCCGGATTGGTACCACCACCTTACCTATTCCTGCCGCCATAACGTCATGACGTGTTCCGGTTCGGAGAGTAAGGTAACCGGTAAACTTACTTTTGCTCGAGGCCTAATATCCTGACCTCAGGTTGGCAGCGCACCATTACCATATTTGGTGTCTCTAGGCGACGTGAATTTCTTACCATCAGGAAATCCCTATGCTTGTTTGCCTTCCTCTAACATAAAAAAGAAGTGTTTAGTTACTGTATGGGGTGTAGGACCAGAGTCCTGATTAGAATATGACACAGTCTATATTGCAATATGAATAAATATGGCGTTGTATCCCAAGATAGATACTCCTAGGCAGAACAGGCACAGGGAAAGTGCTTAATTTCAATCTTAATTTAGAAATAGACATCAAATTTCATAGCTACCAAAAATCTAAACTCTTTTGCAAAATTGCGGTTACGATATAACCAAGAAACTTTTAATTCCTGGTATGTACACGTAGGGTCTTTAATATCTGATCCCTGTACAATCGTTTGTAGTATTGTAGAGAGGTCATATTTGCGACACTGTGTGTACAAGAAAGGCCCATACATTCTGTTTTAAAAATCGCCAATGTTAGCAAATATGGTATATAAACTATTTTGTGATTAATAAAAAAATGTTCCAAGAAATCAAGACCGAGACCGAAATCAAAATCGATTCAATACCTCCATCTCAATATTTTTTTTTCAGATAACATATAGTTTTTTTTTTCATACGAATCTTCACCCGAATTTAAGACAACCAAAAAAGAATTGGCAAAATTCGTCCATCCGATAAGCCGTGATGCAATGACCAATAGAAATAACTTTCAATTTTTATACGAACAAATAAGACTAGCCAAGCCGACAGACGTTGTATTGTCCCATCTATGTATATTGATTTTTTGAAGATGCTTATTTACTTACTTGTTTTTGAAGTTTTTATAAAAAATATTACTAGTAAGACTTTATGCTGGTCTAACTTTCATTGCCATAAAAAGCCTTCCTGAAGGTTAGCAGAACACCACCTGCCTATCTCCAGCTGCCTGTTTTTCTTTCAACACTATAATAAATATTGAAATTATCCTTGTGTTGGTTTTGATCGTGTAAGTAGTAGTCTAAATAGATCATCTATCTCTCTGCCAGACAGCTCGTAAAAGGTGAGCACAGGTTAAAATATAGATAATTACCAACAAATCTATTGGTAGTGCAGTGCAGCGACTTCAGAGAACTGTAGAGATCCACCGCCTTACATATAACTGCAGCCATAACGACCCTATGTCATATCTATAAATCTTAAAGAAAGAAAAAAGTGTATCTGTAGGACATAACTACCCGCGTTAACGGGTTAGAAAGGAATTAAAAATTTCGCCACGGGACTTGAATCCTCAGTAGCTCAATTGGTTAGAGCATTCGTCGGCTTGAGACGAAAGGTTACAGGTTCAAATCCTGTCTGGGGCGAAATTTTTTCTTTCTTTAAGATTTATAGAAATTTATCCCACGCACAGGGCAAGTGCTAAAAAAATAAAAAAATAAAAATTCGATGCAAGAAACGAAAGTTATGTCCATTCTAAAAATGTGAATTTTTATCGGTGATGAACTCATTTGGTGGGTACTCAGAATTGTGTATCTGTAGGACATAACTACCCGCGTTAACGGGTTAGAAAGGAATTAAAAATTTCGCCACGGGACTTGAATCCTCAGTAGCTCAATTGGTTAGAGCATTCGTCGGCTTGAGACGAAAGGTTACAGGTTCAAATCCTGTCTGGGGCGAAATTTTTTCTTTCTTTAAGATTTATAGAAGTTTATCCCACGCACAGGGCAAGTGCTAAAAAAATAAAAATTCGACCCTATGTCATGTTCCAGTCTGGTGGGGTGGCTAAGAGACTCGCACAATAGGTCTTCCATCCCGGCCTTAAGGCAGCAACGCGCCTGTATCTATAGATTGGGAGAGCCGTGTGCTTGTTACCTATTCTCTAACATAAAATTATGCCTATATATAACACTATTTAGGGTTAGCTCTAAATCGATATTTCGGGTATCGAGGTTTAGGACTGGCTTAACCTTGATGGTCTAATGATTAGCGTATAAGCCTAACAACCGTTGACAACGAGGATGATTACCGACACTTACGCTTATGTATGTGACTTTCCGCCCACGGCTTCCTCTGCATGGGCTACAAGATTTTGGCTGTTCAGTTATCCCCGTTCTGATGGGTAATTTAAATTATAGAAACAAAGCTTTTTTTTTAATCCTTTAGGCGAAAATGTTTAAAACTGTTTCATTAATCAACTTGGATAGTTTACGTACTAAATTCTAAGTAATAATGATTATTAATAATTATGTTTTATATAAATGAAACTACTTTTTGAACCCTTTAAAGGGGTGAAACTTAAAAAATCTTCAATGATTGTTGTTTTCTGTATTTCGTTATATCATGATTCATGACAAAAATTTCCAGTTTTAGTATGCAGTAGATATCTTTTCGATTAAACTAGCACTTTTTAATCATTTCATAATTCTTTCAACGTTTAATTTTAATATTTCACTTTATTTTATATTTATACATGAAAGTAAAATAAACAGGGGCCCTACCATGAACGCTTATAGCAGTATTATTTCCATCTTACTAAATGTCTGCCTTTATAAGCAACTTCATGGTATACGTCATAAGGTTGTCTTTCTCGACTGACAATTAGTATTGTTGAAATAGTACTGTTTGAAGAGCTTATGGTAACCCCCCTGATACCACGTTTCAGCTTTTTAAAACTATTAATTTAAAATTTTGTCACCATTGTGGTTTGAGTATTAAAATTATAATATAAATAATTGTTTAAATACCAACATGTTTATCCACATTGTGGTGTGCAAATATTTTTAAATTTGTAAAACAATGTTATCTAGCTTTATAACACATCACGTTTTAATATTTTAATAAGTTTAGCTGGATGTTGATATATCGGACCTTTTGTATACATATAAGTTTAGAACAAAAATGTGGTTAGGCATTTTGTCAAGAATCCCAGGCAAAGGAACAAACACATTTACGCCTACATTTTTGGTATTACATTTGCTGGACTGCTATCACATTTCCTATAAAAGTCATAAAAAATATTTATTGTCTTATGTTTCGTATACCGCTTGTACATACATTACACTACAATTGTGAGAAACTAGAAATATTACAATGTATAGAATTTAAAAAAACACGTTTGAATAAACTTACAATAAAAATGAATATTCGTTGCTGATTTTTTGATATTTAACATATAAATCAACACCGCATATCTCAGAACAAATTGCGATTTTGAGGGAAATATAGCGCAAAAAGATCATAATTTGACCTGGAAAAAAACAATATGTCTTGAGAGTAAGAAATCCACGTGTACATAGAATAAATAACATATTTGTTTTAATGTAAATTTGTAAATATAATATGCAATTGGACATTTATGCTTATTTTTCAAAGATAATCCTAAAATTAAAGCTCTGTGGTATAGAGGTCTAGGTGTTGGACTTGACTGCATCAGGTCCCAGGTACAAAAACAATTTGATTTTTCCAATTTTCTAATAAAGAAAATATGTTGCTCGGAATTAGATATGTGCCCGGTTGGCGATAGGCTTGCCACCTATCACATTGTGGGACTTCGTGTTTTCGGCTAGTCGTGGGTGCTCTGGTTGTGCCTCTGCCAGCCCCTTCGGGATTATCGGCATTAAGATACTTTTTTTTAAATTTTCAATATATCTATACGCAATCTATATATAATATAGCTAAAAATCATCTCGATCGCGTCAGCGTTGCAAATAAAAAATCCGCATCGAAATCCGTCCATCCGTTCAAAAGTTATGAGGTCACAAAATGAGACACACACAGACACGCTTAACTTACAACACCCTTCTTTTTCGTCGGGGATTAAAAGACAGGTGTATTTGCGAGAAGACTGATTGATTGTAAGCAGTTATCTGTATTTTCTTCAGACTTGCTGTGCGTATTTCAACTACTTGATGTAAGAAGAGACACATACTGTGTATGCTCTACCTGGCTCTAACATTTGGAATGTTGCGAATATATTTTTAACCTAGCTCCACCAGTACTTTTCCACCACAATACAATACGCCGAGATCAGAAATTTCAAAGACAGCACCTTGAATATGCTATTACCCCAGAAGTAGGTTCAACCGATATTTTCTAATTCGATCTTTTTAGTTGTGGCTCTGGAATACATTCCCTGATTCTGTTTTACTGGGACTATTCAAGAGGCGTATTATTGCCTTTGGTCGGTAGCCCTTCTTATTTTAGGAATGTGCATGGGCAGCGGTGACGACATATCATCAGTTGGTCCGTTAGCTCATTTGTCAGCTTATATATATTATATCACTTATAGACATACAATATGACGCGTTGTCGGCCTGAGTTTTTAGAGAAGATAAGGCATACGGCCTAGTGCGCCACCTGGAGGGAGAGGTAGGTTTACTATCTACTTCTGCCGTCCACGGGTAACGCAACATCAGGGTTTCGATTCTCTGTTCTGCCGATTTATGAATGCTTACACTCTTTTCATAAGACTAGGATCTTTCTAAAGAAATCTAATAGCCCGGTGAAGTTGTATAAACCTCGCGGTTTAAATTAGACATTCAAAAAAAACTAAAAAAGTTTAACAGATTGTTTGGAGGTACAACCTAGAAAGAAAGAAAAATATTTATTTGCGGAATATGAGTGTTACAAAGATGTTACAAAATTATTTAAGCGTTTCAACATATTCTACCAACTTGTGGTGTGCAAAACATAAACTAATGCGTTGTTTTACAAATTTTGACATTATTATCCTTTACAACTTAACCCGACAAACCTCATTCTGTCTGGTAGCTAATTTATAACAGGTTATCTGGGAAAAATTAAAATTATAGTTTTTGCTATTTCCCTTGATCTTATTTTAAAACAATATGATTTATGGTTAAAACCTCATGCAAACTTCTACTCCTGGTGAGGGATTACTACTTTTTTTTCATAAAATAGTATTTCTCACATCTTAAAATGTATTTATGCCAACTTTTATAAAAGCGTAATACAGTTAGGCAAAGTTTCACATTCATGATACTAGTAGGGTTCGGATTTTTAAAAAGCAGCTTCGGACGACCTATAGGTAACAATGATGATATAATATGATTATATTCCTTTATGTAAATGAATATTTAATTTAACAGATGTAGTCTTTGATACATATATTTTTACATATATATTTTATTGTTATTTTTAGTTTTATTTTAGTTTTGACATTCACATAAAAATTTGAATTTGATATGAAATTTTTATTTTCACATAATTATGTTATTTTAAAATGTATAAATGCTTAATGGATACGGATTAGGTATATTTCTACGTTTTTATGTTCTGCTTATGTAATAATTACGTTTAGTAAATTAGATTTTATTTGATTTGTTTTATGTACATGTAATTTCTAAACTGCAAAGGAACATCCCTAAAACAGATAGATAAAAATAATTAAAATTACTACATAATTATAAGTAAACTTTTATGAACAACAAAAACTTTTTTTCTGTCTTTCGCGGTTAGCGATAGAAAGTAACCTGTAACCATCCTCGGAATATTAGTACCGGCCGCCCAAATTTTGCCACGATCGGTTTAACAGATTCAGTACAAATAAATCGTCGACGGGAAACAGACAAACACAAGGACTGAGGGACTGACAGACGAACAGACAGACAGACAAAGATGTAAAAATATGCTTACAATGCGTACTCTGCCTAGTTTTAATTCCATAGACAATTATTTTAACATTTTACTTTACAAAATTCACTACAGCTTTATTACATGTTTCAATTCGTCACCCACGATTTTATTATATGTAGAGATGTGCTTAGAATATTAATATGTTACAGCCATTCTAACTGAGTTATTAATATCTAGAGAGTGCGTTTTGAACCCGGCTAATAACTTGGCACCATTTTACTAAACAAACTTTATTATGTTTATTTATGTGGCTGTCCAGACCAAAAGAAATATTTGTATCTAATAACTGACATAACAAGTTACTTTTTTATATTGGAAGGCAAACAAGCAGACGGATTTCCTGATGGTAAGAAATTCACGCCGCCTAGACACCAAAAATGATAATAGTGCGCTGCCAACCTGAGACCGGGATGTTAGGCCTCGAGCAAAAGTAATTTACCGGCTACCTTATTCTCTGAACATGTCAACGGCAAGCTCTGCCGGTATGGCGGCAGAAATAAGACCGGCCGACCTAGTCAGATGTCCCGGTGTTAGTGACGGTTAGCCTTTGCTCGAGCTGCCTGGCTGGAAAGCAGATTCTGACAGGGAGCCCGGATCAACACGGAGAGCTTCCTATAACATTAAATGGAAATGCTTTTTTTCCGAAATGTCTACTGTTGTGCAAGTCTAACGACTTTTACTTGGAAATGTTACATTTTTGTATGGAATATAAAAGTTTCCCTGTTTTGATCAGGGGCGTGTAGACCATCTACTTCCTTGCCAGGCAGCTAGGAGGCGAGCAAAGGTTAAATAGGTCATTTCCAACGAAACCATTGGTAGTAGCATACCTTGCACTCTTACCTTACCTATTCCTGACGTAATAATATGTACCAGTATCATGTTCCAGTCTGGAGGTCAGGATAGCTTTGCCCTAACACCTCGGTCAAAGTACAGCGAAGCATCTGCAACATATATTGTGGCTATAGTCCACGGTTATCTCTTTACAACAGGAGAGCAGCTCTCCTGCTGGAGACTGTCCTCTCCTGAGGACAGCTGCTGTCCTTGATAGGTATTTTATAACATAAAAATTAGTTAGACCTATGTAGAATAAATCATCTGCTTTCCTGCCTAGTAACAATCTGATACTTAATAACTAAGCAATCAGAAAATCAGAAGAAAATTACAGATTATTCCAATATCGAGCTGATTAATTATATTGGTACTATGTACGGAACCACAACGTTACCAATCCTTTCTACAATGTTAGATTGTTGTGTTCTTTAATTTTTGGCTTTAGTGTGAGCATCTGCCATTAGTCAAGTTTAAGTTCGCATGAAGTTATTGACCAATTGAGCAAATTCGGGCTATCATAGGTTGTCATTGAAAGTCATGTCAAGATCTTATAGCGGTGGCCTCCTTACCCAAACTCTTTTAGTGAGATTTGGCAGCAACGAAATACTTGATACACTTATTACTTCATGAATACTTGTTCACTATAACTAAACGAATTGTAGAAAATGGCACCAAAATTGACTGGTTGTACTCGATAAGTACCCGAAATTCGGTAATTTCAAAAATCTGCGACTATGTCATTTTTGACGGTGCCAAAACAGACTGTTAGGAAAATACCGCTTCTTTTTAAATGTGGTAGCATAGACGCCTAACTCTAACGACCAACAGCGAACTCCAGGTTCGATTTCTGACGGGGCAGGTATTTATGTGACACATTTGGATGTCTGTATTTCTGGGTGTGTTTGTTAAATTTCTTCCATTGCCTATTTAAGTAATTCCGTGTATTAGTATACCCTTAACTAAAACCCATAACATAAGCATTCAATTATTTACTTTGGGGTAAAATTAATTTTTTTGTAATTTGTTCACTGATATTTATTTTGTTTATATTTCTTACCAAAAGTTCATCTCATCTACATCTGTACATATAATAAAAATGTAATAAAACAAAATCTTTCCATAAAGTATTTTTTTAAAAACATTGCTATACATTGTTTAAGTACCTACTAGATACAGAACCCAAAATGAGGTTTACTAAACTTTTTATAGGTCAATTTTCCGCAAAACTATTAAACGGATTTTTACAAAATTTTCTATCGTAATAGTTTAAAGTTTGAGTCAACATTTATATACCTTTTACTGCTTGAAAATGTTTCGTTTCAAACACAAACCACGAAAAGTCAATGCAACGCGTTATACGCCGTGAGTCTCTACTTTATTTATAACTAGCTTCCACCCGCGACTCCGTCCGCGCCGATGTCGATCTTCGCGTGATAAAACTGAAAAATTAAGATTTATTCTTTTCTACGTATTTTTTCAGGATAAAAAGTATCCCATTTTATGTCCAGGATAATAAGGTATAATTATACAAAGTTTCATCGAAATCGAACCATTCGTTTTCACGTGATGCCTGAACATACAGACAGATAGACAGACAGGCAAAATTTTTTTTAATCACATATTTGGGTTTGGTATCGCTCCAGTAACACCCCCTGCTATTTATTTTTTCAATATTTTTAATGTACAGAATTGACCCTTCTACAGATTTATTATATGTATAGGTATAGATTATAAAAAAAGATACCAAGTTTCCTGGAAATAGTTAGCTTAGATATAAAGTAGGAGTTTTCATTTAGTGGAAATCCAATCAAAACTGATACATTTCCTAAAATGCGATACTCAAACAGTGAATACAACAAGCACTCTGATACTACCTACAGTACTGTAGTCTTTGCTACCTACCCTGCTTTAAAAGGAGGCTACTGGGAAAGCAAAATACCTACAAGTAAAATCTTACATCAAGTTGTGAAAAAATCTATCATAAAATACCTACAAAAAAATAAAATTCACAGGTTTTATATTATGTCAATGCTTCTTTTTAAAAAGAATTCTTACTTTTACAGCTTAAACGCAGCCTCAACCTTTAAAAACCACACAAATAACACACAACACTAATATTCTTGCAAACTTTTATGTACACTTCAATTTCAATAAACACTTTCCAACTTTTTCGTACACTTTTCACCACCAAACACACGTATCCAAAACATTATTACAAATTTTCAAAAACTATCAAAAATTAGCGGGAATTTTTGAAAAATACGAGCCGCCATGTTGTGAAGACGCTTTTTGGCGCGTAATTCACGAGACGCGGGGCTCCTCGACCGTGGGCATTCTAAAATAGAATAATTGGTAGTCTGTCAGACGGCCAGTCGAGTAGGGCTGCTAAAATCTTGAAAGCATATTTCTGTGCTTTGGTAATATGCAAAACAGCCTCAGAAATTATTTTTAGTCTATTCACTAATATAGTCTGAAATATAAAAACAAACAACTTATCATTTGCGATGTCTTTTAATGCTTAGGTTTTGTAGCCATTGGATACTTTTTGATTGGGATGTCAATTATAAATAAAGCAGGCAAAAATGGTAACCGTTTTTTATAATATATAGGTAAATGGCAATCACTGTTTGTAAATAACGTAGATTTTTAAATATCTTGAAGACCGAAAGACAGTAGCTAAGTACATTATAATATGTTGTGGCAGCAACAGCAAGCAAGCAAACGTAATTTCTTTTTATTGATTATTGTATCTAATATTTAGATAATTTTTGTCTGTTTGCAAAAATTGGAAGATTTCTTATTGGACCAGAAAGTTAACTGTTATTGGAACTCCCTTGCAGCAAGAATACACGCTAAAGTCACCGAGTATCTAGCACCCAAGGCTGTAATTACAAGGTTCTTGAACAAGCTGACTGGTTACCATAAATTCAAAAACCGGAACACGAAAATGGGGAGCGCTAATGCTAATTGGTGTTGCCAGTACCAATCTGGGAGTTTGTAAGCAAAGCCCTTCTCTATTCTCAGTTAGTTTACTAAAAAGTGGAATATTTTCAGACAGGTTTTAAAATTGTCAATCGATGTGAAAAAATATCCCAAATCGAATAACCTAAATTTAAACTTAAGTAAAATCATATTGTGACTGCCACTAGCTACAAAAAGGCAAGGAAAACTGGTGTAGACAAGTAGTAAAAAGCGAAGGTACATTACATTCATTGTCTACCTATTACCGTCTGACATGCCAAGAACAATAATCCGAAAAATCTATCAATCTTATCCCACGCGTTAAAGCTGCGACAAAATGAACTTTTAAAGTCGCAACAATCTTAAATATCTGCGACTGAAGTTCGCATTCAAAAATGTTTACAGTTGTCAACTTACGGCCTATATTAATAACCTATCTAAGATATGAGATAACACTATTTTAGATCAGTTGCCAGGTAACTGCTATTATTTTTCAATGATTAACAAAACTAACTTGGCAACAAAACTTCCGATAAAAACAAAGACTGAACATTTTACGTGCAGATTGGTAGGTTATTGGAGGCGATTTCAGGGTTAACTTGAATGACCTATAATTCCAATAGACACTTTGAAGTGTTTTTTAATTGAACTTTAATTAAAATCAGGTTTAGCTTAGGTTTAAAAAATATCATAACATAATTTCCCGTACATAAAAAAATAGTAAAATATAGATTTGTAATTTTAATGGGATTGGAAGAGAAACAGTTAGTTTAAGGGTAAAAGATATTAAACAATCTCAGAATTGTAACAAAGTGTTTTGCGTACCTACCTACGGTACGAACCCACCAAAACACGTGAAGTTCTGATCGATTCGTGCAATAATTTCATGTCATGTATCATAAATAACATTTTTTTATAATTTCATTACCTGAAACATTGCATTCTTTAACTAACTAAAATATATGTTATATATAACTAGATTAAAATAAATTTTAGTATGCCCTAAGTAGTACCTTCCGCTAATTGTGCACGTCATGGATGTATGTATTCTCTGCATGTATGTATCTCATGGATGTACATTTTAGAAGATGTGAATGGGATATTTTCTTTTTAAAAAGTGTATTCAAATGTATGTATAAATTAAATTGTGATATACCAAAATCGTACAGCCTGAACAAGGCCTTAAAATCACACGTGTTTTCATACATTGCGATTACTCGTCGTGTTTACATGAAACACAAACAAACGCAGGTATACATAATCTAATAGCGAAGATAAATCGCAACTCTGTTTACATTGAATACATGCACACGAACATTTAGGTACAGGGTATTTAAAATTTATGGTTTTTCTGTCTCATTAATAAATTCAGACTAAAATATTCAAAGGTTTAATTTGACTTTTTTTTAAATACACATACAGACTTTTATGTGACTTAAACCTAGGAGTGCTTTTGGTCTATGTTTAAATAAGACAGCTTTAGCAGTTGTGTTGTGAATTTAGATTTTTTGCTAGTTAAAGTTGTTTAAATAGTGCTAGCAATGAATTCCTTCGCAATATCTAACTAAAAACTATCCTATACTTTAAGGTATAACAAGTTTACATTCAAACAAAAAATCCGCATTGATATCATTCCACCCGTTTCAATTGTGAACTGAACCAATTTGTGTAATTGCCAATAAATTGACTATTTTTACACAATATAAAAACGAAATTTAACAATTAAGAAAAAAAACTACTATCATCCTTTCTCTCTGGCGCCAAAACTCAGTTTATCCGTTCAGATTTTGGTAATCTAACTTCTGAATACCACAGACATGTACACCCACAGAGCGAAAGAGAGAGGGAAAGAGAAGGAAAAAAGAGAGAAGGAGGGAGGGAGAGACGCAAAGCGAAAGAGAGGGGGAAAGAGAAGAAAAAAAGAGGGAGAGATAGAGGGGGAAGTCAAAACTTATAATACTCCTCTTTTTCAGTCAAAATTTAAAAAATAAATGCAATTGAGTTGATTGACGCTAAAAAACTAGTAAATATACATAAACAAAAATATATACAAATAATTTGGAATTGGAATCGTCTTTTTGCACTTGTACTCTGGTTCATGAATCGTGATTCGTCGTCAAGAGTCGTGATTTTTTACCTGAATTTGACACTCGATACTTGTTGCCTTCCCTTTAAGGATTTTGGCGTGAAGATATGTATCTCTTTTGGCTTAACTTGTTAGTCCGGTCCCTTGTGTAAAAGACCAACTGCCATCCTGTCTGGCAGCTCGTCAGAGGCAAGCATAGGTTAAATAGGTCATTGCCAAAAAGACCACTGATTTTGGACTGCTGCACATCAACTTGCTCGAGTTGCTCCATCGATCGCTTTACTTACTTTTGCCTTCATAGAGACAATGTCATGTTCCGGTCCGGAGGTTAAGGCATCCGGTGGAATTGGACAATACACTAACATTCCGGCCACAGGACAGCGACGCACCTATAACATCTATGGTTTTGACTGGCTTATGACCAAGACTGTATTTTAGTAGCAGAAAAACCTGTTCACTTTTGTCAAGGAACAATTGATTTCTATTCATCTCTATATCCAGATTAATGAAAACAAACTATATATCGCACCTTCAGTAATATAGGGGTTCAAATCAAAATTTAAACATTCAAAATCCCATATAACACAGGTATTTTGAACGATAAACGCACAATTGATATTCGCTACTGGTTAGCGCTAGCAGAAAGAGAAAATATATAAGAATGAGTCGGTAATTGTATTTGTTTTACACATGAATAATATCGGAGAAAATACTGTATATTAAAACACGATTTCCCAAGAAGTAGTTTTTTCGATAGTGCCCTTATATTACTGAGGGTGCGATATGTGTGTTTAGTATTTTTCTCTCTTAACCAAATACGCATTATTGGACAAGAAAACTTCTTGAAAACTTGGAAGAGAAGCTTCGGGATACACTCAGACGTGTTTTGCCGTTGTTTCGACATATTGCAGCAATGACGCTTGTAAAAGATAATGAACATTATACGATAAAACTATTCTAAAGTCTAATTTAAGCTCATCGTGACATTGGCTAAAATATAGGTGTTACGCACAATCACGTAAAAAGCGTTGTGGATGACGTAGAAAAACGTCATCGCTGCTTTTAGGATGGTCTGGAATTGGATTCGACTGATTCTTACGCAGTATCTCTATTGCGAAATCCCACAGCAAATCTTTCTGTGCCCCCAACATATGGATCTGTCGAATTCGAGTAATTAACTCGATGTTAATTTATTGTTACTTTAAAAAAAATATTGATACTAATAATTTGATCGTAATAAAACTGCAAAAAACGATTTCAACGAGTCAATCATAAACGTATACAAATTTTAATTATTTTCCTTGATTTCCCTGGGATATCACTATCAGAACCAGACTTAGCTGTAATGAGACTTCCTTCAAAGAACGCCCTTTTACATAGAAACAGAGATAGAGTTTTTGAAATCGGCCTCAAAATTACGGAGTAATCTATTTACAAATACAAAAAAATGTAGGAGCCGAACATATCATTATTATATGTTTATTGAAGTCGGTTAAAATATAAATAAACGTGTTTATTCTCAAATTTATATCTGTGTACCTTAATGCTACAGGTTTATAACACTATATAAAAATCCCTTCTCAGTTTAAATAAAAAAAAAACGGATTCCAGTGTACAACAATACTGTTTATTTAATTTTTAATAATTTAATTACTTAAATTTTGTTAGTTATTAATAGACTTGAAGCGGATTGGTGTTATCAAGCTATCTATTCATTAAATTAGTGCTTGCCACTTTTGTTTTTCTGTTTCACTACTGCTATACTAACGTTCGTAACGTAACGTACTATGCTAACGTTATTTTTTGGATATACCAAGAAGGATTCCTACCTATACCTATGGCAATTTGGTAACTGGTACTTTACTAAAAAAATCTGTTTTGTATTTAGATTAGTCTTCTACACTTGTGATGAACATGAAGCGATGTTCATGTTTGAAAATTCATTAGGAGTAATTTAATTTAAATTACAGAGGTTTGTCGATTCAGAATTCGGGATAACTAATCGACTTATCGATATCAATTTATGTTCGTGCTAGACCTTCAAACCAAGTTGGCTACAGCGGGATGCTACGCACATGTGACGTAGACGTTGACGTAGCACGTATTAGGTGTAACTGGGATATTCTGGAAATACAAATCGTAATTAATCACGTCACTTCTATGAATCGGGCATTTCGAAGCAGACAATAGTGGTGATGCCACTGTTTAAAAACTAGAGATGGAAAATTCTAGACATGTCAGATTAGTTAAGAAATGTCAAATTGTGACGTTTTATTTAATAACTTTTTAAAATGTCATGTACAGACTAATCAGACAGCACTAAAAGTGTTTTGTCTCTTTCTATTACTTTTACTACGATAGTCTAATATGAAATATTTTTTTTAAATATGTGGAATGTCCTGGAGATAATAATGCTATAATAACTAATGCGCATTAATGACGTCACTACTTGTGTATACCTTGTCATAAGTCAATAAGCTGTTTATGTGACCACAAACTAGATAGGGATATTACGTATTAGGATATAATTTTAGATTTACTTATATCTATATATATATATAAATAATCAATCAACATCTCTCAATATCTACCTGACACAGTTATTGAACACACTCCTTTGCATCCTACTTTGACATAAGTCTGTTAGACAAATTATTGAGGGCTCAATTTCTGTTGAAATGTTTAATTTCTATGTATGACAAGTCTGAGTATGTGTATGTGTGTGTGTGTGTGTTTGCGAGCGCGCGTGCGGCCTTGCACGTGTGTGTGAGTGCGTGCGTGCATGCGTGTATGTGGTGTGGATGAGCCGATTTCGATGTGATTTTTTGTTTGAAAGCTGAAGAGATCGAGATAGTTGTAATATCTACCTTCTTGATAAGTTTTATCGGGGGTTATTGATACATTTTCAATGACTTGATTGTATTTCTTTATCTGTATTTTTTATTCAGCTATATGCTGCTATAATATTACGTAAGAACCTAGGTTATGATTAATTTATTATGATTATGATTAAAGTCTCAGTTATGTTTTATTAAACAATTAAGTTAAAGCTACAATATATTTGACGAATGAGATATTTTTTAAGGCGTAGACTAATTGGTTTTTAATATAACATTAGATTTTAATTGGCTGTTATTTAAATCCTTTCCTGTTTAGGTGATTGACACATTTAAAATTTCCAATGATTTATGCTGGAAATTTCAACATTAGTAAATCTAATACATTAGATATAAAAATGTAAGAAAAATTATGTTACTTTTAAATTATCTATTAGGTGTAATTGCACTTGCAACTGTACAGCAACTAGAAGCTGTAGATAAAGTTATAACAGCCATGGTCAAGAATGGCTGATTTCATTGTATTTTATGGCAAAAGACAGGGGACAAGCACGCGTCTCCCGTGATGGTAAAATATTACCGTTGCATATAGACACAGTAGGTGTTATAGGTGCGTTGCTATTATGTGGCCCAGGTATTAAGCCTATAGAGAAAGTCTCCTGGCTACCCTTCCCTCCGGTCCGAAACATTATAATGTCATATAGTGGCAGGAATAGTTTAGACGATGGATCCTTACCTGAGAAAGTCACTGCACAGCACTTTATAGGTGTGTCAGCTATCACATTGTAGGACATAGTGTCTTTGACTAGTCGTGGATATCTCGGTTGTGCCTCTTCCTACCTCTTAATAAATATAGGTTTTTGAATAAGCCTTCTAGCATTATTTCAACATTATTTTCATGACTAACGTTGACTTTAGAAACATTTAAAATAAGTAAACACAAGTTTTATTTTTACGCAAGAACATAAAGAATTGTTAATTTATTTTTAATACATATTATAAATTACCAACTCAAGATTTATTGACGAAATAAATCTCTTTTTGCAATTAAGTTAAAATGGCAGTTTTACAGTTTTGCTTGCAATTAAAAACTTACCTTTGACTTGTGTTTCGTCTTTTGGTTGTATTCTTTTATCTTACCTGAAAACATAAATACCTCAATATTAATACATAAAGAAAAACCTTATTATAATTTAATTTGTTTCTTTGTCTAGAAATAAATCAATTTGATTTATTTCTAGCCTAAAAATAAGCCATTTATATGCTTCTAACATGGGTGCTAGTCATAGATACTAATATAAAATCGTACACACATAAAAATACCGAAACAATTACTAAAAACCCGGTTCAGAAATATAACCAAATACGTTAATTAGTAACGTTTATTAGACCCTGTCAGAAATCGAATCTAAGTCTTGGGGATGATCGAGGCGTGTACCCTTCGACCAACAAAATATCCTACAAATAATTACAAACTTGTAGAAGAGTACGCAAATTCCACACAGTTAAAAATAAATAAAGTATCTTCAAGCTCGTATCACCAAAGAGTTAGGACGAGGCATAACCAGGACACTCTAGATTAACCGAAAGAATTAAGTTCTAAGACGTGACAAACCTATCGCCAACCGAGCACGGTGCGAATATGACACTTCGAGATCCGCAGTCAGAATTAAAAAAAAACGTTATTCACTTTGACCATACAAATGGTACTTGCGTTAGTCGCCATTTTTAAAAACTACTAACGGCCGGCCGGCCACGGACTGAAAAGATGTGGCTTAAGAAACTCAGCGAGTTTGTCTTTTTAAATTAAGTATGACATTTACTTTATGTTATTTACTTACAAAATATGGTATTATCTTGGGTAGCATTTCCCCGTGTTGGTCCGGGCTCCTTCCCCGTGTTGGTCCGGGCTCCTTTTTAGAATAGACCATCTGCCTTCCTGCCAGGCAGCTCGTAAAAGGCGAGCATAGGCTTACCGTCACTAATACCGTGACATCTGACTAGGTGGTAGAGTTTTGCAGCGACTCGCCCGGATTGGTACCACCGCCTTACCTATTCCTGCCGCCATAACGTCATGACGTGTTCCGGTTCGGAGGGTAAGGTAGCCGGTAAACTTACTTTTGCTCGAGGCCTAACATCCAGGCCCCAGGTTGGCAACGCACCAATACCACCTTTGGTGTCTATAGGCGGCGTGAATTTCTTATCATCAGGAAATCCGTCTGCTTGTTTGCCTTCCAATATCATAAAAAAAAAGCATCGTACGTATTTTAAATAGAAATGACGTATGCTCAATATATATCGACTTAGATAGATTTATTTTTGAAATAAAGAGCCGCTCAGCAATATTTATTTTAAATTGTTAGGAACAATGCATAAGCTCTTTTTGCTTCGACTTGTAAACGTTAAATTATCGCCATTATTATTAGTTATTATTATTAATTAGTTGTCGCCTCTGTGGTCTAGCCTTCCGTGTTGGACTAGGCTGCATGAGATCCCGGGTTCGATTCCCGGGTCGGGCAACAAAAAGCAAATTTGGTTTTTCCAATTTTCTAATTAAAAAAAAAGTTGTTTAGTATTGGATATGTGTCCGATTGGCGATTTCCGACCTATCACATTGTGAGATTTAATGTCTTCGGCTAGTCGTGGGTACCCTGGTTGTGCCTCTGCCAATCTCTTCGGGAATATGGGCGTAAAGATACTTTTTTTAATTAACTTAATAAGTAGAGAATGTGGCTTGTTGTACATCTCAGCTTCGGACGAAGATAGGGAGCAATCCGACGACTTCCTCGTTAGGGCGCAATAAACCCTACGAGGCACGCAGACACAACAGTTAATAGCTGATATAATGACTGCTGTGTAGAATAGACCATCTGCCTTTCTGCCAGGCAACTCGTAAGAGGCGAGCACTAGTAAATAAAGGTCTGTACCAACAAAACCACTGGTGGTAGTGTGATGTGCAGCAACTTGCCCGGGTAAGGCTCCACTCACTTACCTATTGCTGCTGCCATATTGACTGTCGTGTTCCGGTAAAGAAGGTAGGGTGGCCGGTAGACTTGCACAATAGGCCTAACATCCCGACGACAGGCCAGTGATGCACCTGTTATATCTGTCTCTTACTTTCAGAAGACCCGTGCGCTTGGTCGCTGACTATCAAATAAAAAAAATCTATCACGCAACAAGAAGACTTATATCCTGACTAGCTGTTACCCGCTACTCGTATTGTACTACAATAAAATTAAATTTATTAGAGTAAATAATGTTGATGCAATATAGACACAAAACGTTTGAACTGATACACTGCATTTCAAAAATAATGTTTTTTAATGCATCTACATTACGTTACTAAGCTAAATATAAAATGATGTAATTTCTGTAATATTTTCCCCCGTGTTGGTTCGAGTTCCTTCGTAGAATAGACCATCTACCTTCCTGTTAGACAGCGCGTAAAAAGCGACCATAGGCTTACCGTCACTAGCACCGTGACATCTTACTAGAAGGTGAGTTTCGCACTCACCCGGATTGGTACCGCCTTACCCATTTCTGCGTTAGCGCTTGCTGTTGAATTGTTCCGGTTCGTAGAATAAAGTAGCCGGTAAACTTACTTTTGCTCGGGGCTTAACATCCCAGCCTCAGGTTGGAAACTCACCATTGCCACCTTTGGTGTCGCTATGCGGCCTGAAATTCTTACCACCAGAAAATCTGTCTACTTTTTTACTTCCAATATCAAAAAAAAAGCTCTGGAAGACTATACGTTTCTTCATAGGAGTCATTGGCCATCTCCATAATAAAACATGTTATTATAGTTCTATATTGTTCCAAAATCCAACATATCCCGTCCAAGTTTGTCGAAATTTCAACGAAATCAAAATATTTCAATGCGTGTATTATAGAAAATTCATAAGAATACACAAATAAGACATATCAAATGGCTATTTGTTGCATTTTGTCATTGCACTTAAAATCAGCTGTTTGAAATTTAGTCAGCCATTTTGTTGATTAAAGTTTTAAGCAAGGGTCCGAGGTTGTTTAAAGTGACAGCTATTTAAGAGTATATTTATTTATATGATTAACTCTACATAGCGTTTATGAATAAACATTTTTTTAAACATTGTTTAAATTGGTGATTAAAAGTTTTGTCTATGTCCTTCTCATTAATGCAAAATATCTACATACCAAGTTTCAGCAAAATCGGTTAGGTGCAAAAAGAGTCCGGACGGGGTTCTTTAAGGTGACAGTCTTTCGAAAGGCGTATTAATAACTTCTTTAAAATTCAGCAATGCATCTGCAACTCTCCTGGTGTTGCAGGTTTTTAGCACTTAACATCAGATGATCTTGGTGTGTAGCTAGCCGGTTCATCATGTAAAAAAAACATAACTTGGTCGAGTGCTATGTAGCAACTTGCCCGACTTGGATTTTTACTTTTTATTTCTACTTTTTTTACTTTGATTGCCACTGTTCTGTTCCGGAGTGTAAAATTACTTTGTGTCAAATCATAAGACAGCAACGCACCTAAAACGTCTATGGTATATAGAATAGAATGGAGGTAATTTTATTCGAACTAATAGGAAGTTAGCTTAGAACCAGGAGAAGGACATAGTATACTTTTATTCCGATTGACTGTCAGGAAACTAGGAAAAACAACGTTTTATTTTTTCCTAGACAAACTGGACAAGTGGAATGAAGTTCGCCGAAGCAGGTAATGGTAAATAAAATTACAAGTTGATAGTGTGACAATAATAGATAATTTTAAAAGTCTAATTAGAATTTGATTAATCGAAAAAAATACTTTAAGGTAAAAATAAAAATTTTGACTTCAATTTCATTGATTTCATAATTATTATTTCAAAAGGTAGGTCTTATGATTCCTTTATACATTTACGGCCAATATTAATCCTGATCCAAAACTTGCTGTCCAAGATTGATATTTCGATCGATTTTTATATTATCGCTTGCCAATAACATATGTGTGGACAGGATAAATATTATGGCAATTACGTATAGGATAGGCCGGCGGATACGCAGCCATCTAGATTGCTTGAAATCTTTAGAGATACATTATTAACATTGGCTGTTTAATCAACATCCAAACCGTGGTTTATAGTTTATTTTATTTCGTGCCTACGTTTTTGACCGACTCTCATCGTAAGTCCGAGAAGATTAACTCAAAAACCACTAATCAGATGTTAATTAAATTTATATGGGAGTCCCTCGGAATCTTAAGGCATCTTTTGAAACAATCATCAAAATATGTTCGTTAGTATCCGACTAATCGATTTAACATACAAGCGACAAAACATACAGTCGAATTGATAAAATCTGCCTTTTTTAAAGTCGGTTAATAGTATCCAGTTTCAGATTCATTTAGTTTCATGTATTTAGTTTGATTTCAAAAATATTACTAGGATGATATCTCCCGACGTGAAATGCATTGAACCTCCCACCGCCTTTGACCGCCTCGTTGGTCGAGTGGCTAGCGTACCCGCCTAACTACACCGACCAACCGCGAGGCTCGGGTTCGATTTCTGACAAGGGCAGGCATTTGTGTGATAAACATTTAGATATCTGCATTTCCGAGTCTGGGTGTTTATAACATTCTGCTATCTATTTAAGTATTTTTATGTACTAGTGGTCGCCCGTTGGTCGAAATTCGACCATAATAAATTTTAATATCTTGTTGATAAGAACGCCATCTTCATTTCTCAAGACCAACTACTTTGTTTCCAAATTTTTTTGTGCGCCATCTGTGATCTTTTATCGTTATCATCAATATATTTGTTTGTGTGTGTGTCAAATGCATGATAGTGTGGGTAATGTTATATTTATTGATTTAATGTACTTTATAAGCTTTATTATTGAAAAATCTTAGCGTTCTGCACTTCTCCTACACATAAACTATAAGTGTGCCAAATATTATGCTCCTGCGTCCGCGCAATTTTCGTAAAAAGGGGTCTAAAGTTTTGGCATCACGTAATAATATATAGATAGATTAGTATCGTTGACTAACTCCCATAACGCAAGCTTAACTTACTTTGGGGTTAGATTCAATTTGTGTAACTTGTCCAGGAATATTTATTTGTTTTATAACGGTTGATGGATCCTGCTGGCTGCTGTTATACATGCTTCGACCTTCGATTAAAAAACCTTCCGTAGTGAAGATTTGCTGGAACAGGAGTCGAAGCTCCTTATCTTCCCTAGTATAGACCAGAGTCGTCTCTAACCATGAGACACGTGTACTTGCTCCTGGTCTTATGCCACAAAACAACATATGCCGTAAGAAAATTGTATATTACTCAGCCTCATTGGAAATATGTCTCAAGCACCATAGCCAATGTGACACAAGGTCAAGCATTTCAATTACTGTGTCATAATATTCGATATCTAACAAACGAGTATCGACCTAATTTGACTGTGTTTTGACGTCGAAGACTGCGTGCAAAAATATCGAGCACTAGCTGTTTTCCCGCGACTTTATCGACATAGAATTATTACGATTTTAACCCCCATGATAGTATTTCAGGCTCATTTTTAAAAACAATGAGCCGTTGTTTAAAATCGGGTCATTCGCTTTTAACTTATCAAATTTAATTAAAATCGGTACAGCAGTTTAGACGTGAAAGCGTAACAGAGACAGAAGGACTGACTTTCATATTTATAATATTAGTATCGATTAACTATTTCTCGCGTCTTTCACTATATGGAACTACTGAGAATAATAATTGTTCTATATACATGACGTTAAAACATCCACTAATATGGAAAGTCAAAAGCAATTTTAGTCGTCTAATAAACGACCGTGTAATTAAAATTGCTGTTTTATTAACGCCCCTATGGTCTTCGGACTAAGAACTAAGATTGACACTTGCGACATATTTTTTGTTATATTTATTTGTTTCAGTTTGTAGAATAAGGAGCCGCAGTGTGGGCTTCTACCGATAAAAAACTAATTTGACAACTTTGGTAGGTATCGTCTTTTGAAAGACTCGTTTCGTACTCCTTTAGATGTAAAATTTCCATCCATGTTAGCGATGGCCTCCATCATAATGTCACTATAGTCCAAATTTAAGTTTCACTTGTCACGATCCTGCCAGTAATTGCATGCCTTTGACAGATTAATGAGTCAGTCACTCTCGTTGTTTTTAATTTGTACAGTTACTCTTGAAACTCGATTTCATGCAAATCGAAAATTGGAATAGGACATGTCATTTTATGCAATCTTTCCTTTTTTAATTTTTGGGACTAGCTTTAGCATTTGCTATTAGTCAAGGTGGACACATTGCAATTGTCTGATTATCCGATGTAACAAAATTGGTTTAATTTATTCAATATTAGTGATAAGTCGTTAAAGAAAGACGTGTTAAAGTCTCTAGTAAAGTGGTGCCTTCATTACTCAAGCTCATTTAATGAGATTCAGAGACAACGTGAAAATACAAAGTATTGTAATAATGCGCTTCGGCTACATTCGTCAAGCTTCGGAAATCCGATTGTATTTTAAAGAAATCTATATATAGAGTTGTTATTACATAATTAATCAATTCGCTTAAATTTAGATTAGGTCAGGCAATTTAAAAATAAAAAAAAGTTTAAAATTAGTAAAAAGTGTAAAGCCGACGCGCATAATTAATATACTATTTTCCCCATCCCTATACATCCCACTTACAATAAATGTTTTTTTTTATAATATTTACTTGTATATTACCTTTCAAAATAAGTAATTAAATAACTATAAAGTAAATACTAAAGAGGGCTCCCATAGAACGAACGTTTTTTTTATTATAGATGATTATGCGGAACCCTTCGTGCGCGAGTCCGACTCGCACTTGGCCAGTTTTTTGTAACCCAATATTAGCGAATTGTTAACATTTAGTTAAGCGGCCGTGTTCGCTAAAATACGTCAGCAGTATATTGTTTCTTTCATACATAGATCTTGGTGACAAAAATACACAAGATTAACATGAATATGCTTTATAAGACTAGTGTTTCCAAAACACGGTTCATTTCACTTTGCTCGACAGAACAAAATCAAAAAGTTAACCCTTTTTTGAAATCAAAGCCCAACTGTCTACTTCAATTATGAAAATATCGACACCAGATTTAACATAAACATAGATAATTACTATACCTAAAAGATAAGTGTTTCAGTTTTTATACTTTTTTCGAATTACTTTTATAGTGTCAAAAATAATGATTTGTCGCTTAAGACGTTTACTTTAGAGCGCACTATTTCATAGTAATCATGGAACGGGGGAGTGCCGTGATTGGCTCTTCTGGCTGACTAAGTATGGGGCCTTAACTATAAAAATAAATTATTTTATCGGATTAATTAAATTTTCTTGGAACTAAATGTCCGCTAGTACTGTGTTCAAGGGTACCTTAAATAACATATCCGATTCCAATTTCCATTTTGCATGAAATCAAGATTCGAGAATAACCCTCTCTGCTCTCGTTACATTGACATTCTTTGGTCAGTCAGAATCAGAATCAGAATATTCTTTATTCACATGAACCATACAAGTGGTATTTGTGCGCGTCGACATTTTTTTAAACTACCATCGGATCGGAATCACCTTTGACTTTCATAAAAAAAATTAATTTCATAACATTATGTCAGAATTTGAAGACTGGGTCCTTATTGCGTAACATCATACAATATATAAACTAGCCACGATTCCATATCACTCAGCTGGTACTAAGACAATTGACAATCTAGATTTATTCTAGAACATTCCAACAATAGTGTTAAGGACAAGTATGTGGGTCAAGAAGAGAGAAATACTAACGTCGCTACTGGTTCTGTTCGTGTCCACTTTGCATGATTCAGCCAATAAGTGTTGGCCACATGTGATGAATACTGCACTGGCATAAGGCTGATAACATATCCAGCGACAAGACATTTCACACGTCTTACGGCCAATGTTAATAATGTATCTCAATCTAATGGATTTCAAGCAATCTAGATAGCTGCGTATCCGCCGGCCTATCCCATACCTAATTGCCATATTTATCCTATCCACAGATATATTATTGGCAAGCAATAACATAAAAATGGATCAAAATATCAATCTTGGACAGCGAGTTTTGGATTAGGATTGATTATTAATATTGGCCGTTAGAAGTTGAACAACGAATTATGGTCATTGTGATTTTAATTTCAAATTTGCTGCGATTTAATTGGTCGAGGGTGTTGCTAAGTTAATGACGTCACTATTTTAATTACATACTATTTTCCATTTCTGATTATCTGATTAATGGCCTTTTCTTTTAAAGGAGGAAGTTCTTGTAAAGGTAAAACATATTTGTCAGCTTTAGTCGCCGATGTAAATGGTAGTTGCGATACCTGTGACCACCATCATCATCAACGGGCCTCAGGTTGACTAAGCATCATTACCACCTTTTGGTGTCTCTAGAGTGCGTGAATTTCTTACCATCAGGAAATCCGCCTGCTTGTTTGCCTTCCAATATCATAAAAAAACCTAGCATTGATATCGCTTGCAACACCAAGTCGAGGTACGGTCTCCTGGGAGACAGCCCTTTTAAAATAGTCCTATCCATTTAAATAATGAGCACTCCGATGAAGTTGTTCAAATCGCGAGGTTAGCTGTTACGTTCAACGTTCATAACCATTAAAAATAAAAATTAGGTAGAGTGCTGTGCAGCAGCTCGCCCGCATTAATACCATCGCTGTATACATTCCTGCCGCCATTGCCTAGCCCATATTCTACATTTTGTCTATGTCTGAACTTGATGACCTCGTCACTTGCTGGTGGTGATCTAGTAATTTACATTAATAGATTTCCCACTAAACCGTCAGTCATCTGTTTGTGATACAAAATTGTACACAAGCTCTCGGTATCTATAACACTGCCCTGTCTGTTCTTAAACAGGACAATAACAGCGATACGAACCTAACAACGAACTGTGAGTGCTCGATATTGTCATGTTCCAAGCTGGAAGATAGGGCAGCCGTTCGACTTGCACACGTGACCTAAAGTCCCGATCATAGCAACAGCGACAGCGACAGACTAGAAGAGTTAGCCTGCATTCCAGCCAATACGAGTCGTGCGTTTTGCGCCGCCAGGTCTGTATTATCCTTATATTCAGTAATTGTATAGAAAGGACAGTCAGGAATATTCCACAGACATTTGACCTCACCTAACAGCTTCCATGGCGTTCCGCATACAACGTCACATTCTTATGCTCATTCGCCCTTATTCTGTTTTGTCATATGTTCACATGTGCGTTTGTCGCACCACGATTTCGAACACTTCAATAACTGTTAAGTCTTTTGTGTGTCAATTTGTATAGTAAGGAATATGTAAAAAAAGTAAAGGCTGGAAGGTAGGGAACAAGTAGAATATTTATTACTTGACTAGCTTGCCACACAAGACTTAAATGCACCACTAGATTTTTTAAATAATAATAATGGGGAACACCACACCACAGCTCGTAAAAGGCGCGCATACGATTACCGTCACTAGCACCGTGACACCCTACTAGGTGGTAGAGTTTCGCAGCGTCTCGTCTGGATTGGTACCACCGCCTTCTCTATTCCTGCCACCATAACATCGGTGCTTGCCGTTGACGAGTTCCGGTTCTGAGGGTAAGGTAGCCGGTAAACTTACTTTTGCTCGAGGTCTAATATCCCGGCCTCAGATTGGCAACGCACCATTACCACCTTTGATGTCTGTAGGCGGCTTGAATTTCTTACCATCAGGAAAACCCTATGCTTGTTTGCCTTCCAATATCATAAAAAAATACCTACATCAACACTGGTTTTCTGAACATAAGCAAGAACTCCTTATTTACGAATTTATATCAAGTAGGTATTAATAATTAAGTGCAGTCTACGTACAAAAACAAACTCCAATTCCAAGTCATGATTTGATTTTTTTCTGAACTGGTACCACAAACATCATTTATAAACATTCTACTAGTTGTTTTCGAGCATGCAATGTACAAAATTTGATAAATAGTCTAAAACTAATATTGGACCAACTCGGAATCATGACCTATCTTTTTTAAAAAGAACCATCAAAATCGATTGGCTATTGACCGAGTAATTGTGAAACAAATGAAAAAAAAACACACAGTCGAATTAAAAAACTTCTCCTTTTTTGGACTCGGTTTAAAAAATATAGACAGATCTATATTTTGTACTCAACACTGATTTTGTAGTAACTACGCTTTTAAACATGAGTAGGTATGGTAAAATTTAAGGCTTCTACACTAAAAGAAAAAAAAAGGATACTAAAAGATACTTTCATAAATGAAATAAATAAAAAAATCCCTTAACAAATTACACAAATTCTAAAGTCAAACCCCAAAGTAAGACAAATGTTTGTATTATGGATGTTAGTCAACGATACTAATGTATACTAATCTGTGTTAACTGTTAATACATAAAGGTACCACTCAGATACGCCCCGGGTCGGGCAACAAAAATAAATTGAGTTTTTTCAATTTTCTAAAAAAAAACGTTGCTCAGGGATTGAAGATAGGCTTGCCTCCTAGGCTGTAGGACTTCTAGTCTTCGGCTAGTCGTTTGCTCCATGGTTGTACCAACATTTTTACTCAATTAGATACCAGAATAAATTTAATAAATACGTATACCCGGAAATACAGACATCGACGTTCATCAAACTAATGCTTGTCCCCATCGAGATTCGAATCCAAGCTTTGTTGCTAGGCAGTGGATGCTGAAACCTCGACCAACAAGGGGGTCAATAAATAAAATATTTTGAATTTTTAGAACGTTTTGCAAAAAGGGGTTATTTTTGTTATCTGCAGTTTGGAAAGATGTAAGAAGTTATATCGTAATATATATCCGTACATAAAATTAACGACACGTGGTTTATCTGATGATTTTAATAAAATTTGTCGCTGAGGTCTGGCAGTCTGGCGTCAGACTTGACTTCTTGAGGTCCCCGGTTTGATTCCTGGGTTAGGCAACAAAATAAAAGTAGAAAATGAGTATTAAAAGTATCGTTGCCCGGAATTGGATAAATACCCGGGGCGATAGACTTGCCACCTATCGCATTGTGGAACTTAGTGTCTTCGGCTAGTCGTGGGTGCCTTGTTTGTGCCTCTGCCAACATTTTCGGGGATACTAATAAAATTTGTAAGCCCTATGCAGTTCGATCAAGCTTGAAACATAGGAGAGCTTACATCTCAATTTATGTGATCCTTTTTTCCCAACGAAGTCGGGCACTAGTTATAGCTATACTCGCAATATGATAAAAGTAACGCTTTGAGTTACAATACTCAAAGAAATATCATTATTTAGGGTACGCGATTTCAGGTTAGTTAAATAAGTTATTTGTATTCTGAATTATTTATTTAAAATTAATCAAAGAGATCGTTGCGTTATTATGTTATCCTAAATAAGATGTATTTTTGTGATAAATTAATTTTCTCAACATGCTACAAAAATAGGTGTGTAGGTATGTTTTTTACAAAAAATGTTATAAAAATTGTCAAATATAACAGCGCCATCTACTGACGTCAGGTCGAGTCAATTTGTCAACGTAGATACAAAGAGGTGTGAGAGTATTACGCTAGAGTGAGCTGTAAGTTAAGTAATGTTCAAATATTTATGTAACAAAAAGTTCGACTGCTGTGACTTCTGTTTATCACGATTTGCCTAGGTAGATATTTCGATGTCATACAACTCACTTTCTAATTCGAGCTTGTAATTTCTATTTCTTAAGAATAAAAACAAATACTGAACTTTGTGACATTTGTTTCGAAGAAAATAATTAGATACCTCGACATACCTACCTAATCATATCTATTTAACCGACTGTATCTGTCCATCACCACCACCGTTTCCAAACCTAGCCAATCATAAGAAAAAAACAAATTCCTCGGCAACCGAGATTTCTTGAAGTATATTAAGTTAAAATAGTATTTTATTAAGTAATGATACTTTTCTGCAAGAAAATTGAAAGTTTTGCTGATTTTTCTTTTGTTGTGTCGGGTATTGTCAGGAGAAGGTGCTTATGGAAAGAAAACCCGGGAAAATTGCAGCGAAAATGAGCAAAGTAAAGCTTAATCTATACAAACTGTCAGCAGATGTTAATGCGATACGAGGTCCGCCGAATAGGCTAGTTTTCTTATAATAATTAAACGTGACTCAAAATTATGTCATTCTACTTTGGGTAAGTACGAAATCATACGTATCATTGAAAATATTCCAGAAAAAAAATGCAATAAATTACAGGTTCACTTTTGAGCCCTAAGCAATGAATTTTATTTTAAAATAAAAGCTTTTAGTTTAACATTAAATGTTTTTAAAAATATACTTCAGCAAAAAGTTACATTTTTGTCTTTGTATGTAGTCTACCTTATTATGACATGGACGATCGCCACTGTCGTATTCCGATGGGTAGCAGTTTTATTATTGGTAGTAGAGACGGCACCCCTTACATGCTGTTCAAAATCATACTAAGAGGTAAATAATATATATAGCTTAAAGAATCTGACGCCCCTTAACATCTTGGCGCCCTGGGCTGTTGCCCAACCGCGCCATACCCAAACGCCGTCCCTGGGTAGAGTACTAACTTACGCAAAAGACGAAATTGAGTCACAGTGTAATTCTACAAATTATTTATATTTATATAATAATACGTATTGTACCATCCATCATGTACCATACCATGTATCAATTTAATGTTTGGCTGTAATAATGACTTTATTTATTTCTATTTATTTATCTATTTTTAGATCAAATGATGAAATTATTATTTTAAACTTTTTTGACATTTTATTTTAGATTAATACTATGAATTGTGAGTGTACTTACATTAATTAATTTAGAACATAGGTAAAATTTAATATTATTTCAAGTAAGTGTAAATTTGTATGATTGTATTAAATCAATTTATTATTAATACTGACTGTAAATTGGTTTATTCGTTTTGTATTAATTTTACAATTGTACGCCTTATAGGCAGAATACAGCGTTCAAATTAAATTTGTTAACAACTTGCTATGTACCTATATTCAAACAATAAATGAATTATGAATTATGAATTACCTGCTGTTCAATTAGGATTAGTCCGCACTGTGAATTTTCACAGCGCGGTCTCTCGCGCGTAAATAAGTCCGCGCCATGTCGAATAACTTCACATTAGATGACATAACTTTGTCCGTACAAATATTTTACCGCCAGTTCGGATACTTGTATATATTTACATATTAAGCTACTGAATTACGAGAAAAAATTGCACGGCAAATTTTCACAGTGCAGACTAGGTCTCAGTATCGCATTTTATTTTTTGTAGAAGTCAGCGAACAAGTTCTTGCTTTCTGTCTCTCGGTTCGGCTATCCTAGTGGCTTACAGACATAGATGTCATAGGTGCGTCGCTGTCTTGAGGCTGGGATGGAAGGCCTATTGTGCAAGTCGACAAGCTACCCGACCCTACGGTCAGAACGTGACAGAGTCATTATGGCGATAGGAATAGGTTGTAGTATAATATTATCTTTTTATCTGTGTACCTCCTTACATAGTCTGTTAATATTTTGATATTTCACTGGCTGTTTTTGTTTCGATCACCTTTTTTTCAAAAAAAAGGAAGAGACAGAAAAGAGAAAAAGTCAGACGAGGAACGCAGAGTCCGATAAAAGAGAAAAGGGAAAAACGAGCAATAGAGTTTTGGTTCATGAAGCAATTGACGGAGGATTGCATAAGAAAACTAAGAAACATAATATACTAAATAAAAGCAACTGAATACTACGACCGTTTACAATTGATATATTATGTGAGATACTTATTTTCTCCTTTTAGCCTAGTCAATGGCTTAACTAAGTAAGCTCTCGAAACCCTAGAGAAACAGGCTTAGCTAATAAGAGCCTTCAAACCCTAGAGAACAGGGGTAATCAATAAAACACTCAAAAGAACGTATCTTGGACCGGAAGATCAAGAGGAAAGGATATTACCCGTTCGGAGTTTTAAGTGTTCAACAGGACTCATAATTTTGTAATATATTTTAATTGTATTATTGTTTATAGTGTTCTCCTTTTTCCTCTGCCTATAGGATCCCAGACCCTCATCCTTGTACTGGTGAGTTTCCTACTTACTTCACTTACTTTATTTACTAATCTTTACTATTAACGAAGTGGTTTCGGTTATCTCAATTACCTTAACCCACTCCACCACTCCGTTATAAGGTAAGGCGGTATACAACCCGGGCAAATGAACAGCCCCAACCACTAGTGAACAGCACTCGACCACTAGTGAACAGCACTCGACCACTAGTGAACAGCACTCAACCACTAGTGAAAAGCACTCTACCACCAATGAACAGCACTCTGCCCTCTATTGTTTTGTCTAACGAAATACCTAGTTCGATTACAATATATAACAACTAAGTATGATGATGAGTCCAATTCCAAGTGTCTGCCAGAAATTTTGTCGACACATTATATGCACTGCACGGTAGGTTAATTTATTTAGACACACCCACACAAGAGTTTTCTTTGTTCCTCTGCCAAAAATACGACAAAACTGAACTCTGAGGAATATATCAACCACGTAAATATTTGGAGGGAGCGGCCAAGATAAATCACCAGTTAGTGTGGTCATAATAAATTTTATTACACGATTTTATGAGTTTAGTAAAAAAATAATATTATTCTAAGGTTCCAAAACTGTATATACCTATTTGATTCTCTAAACGTTGCGGCTCCTTTTTGGGAGTGAGGACCCTATTTGATTCTCTGAACGTTGCGGCTCCTTTTTGGGAGTGAGGACTACCAAGTTTTGCTAAACTAATTTTTAGATATCGGTATCTTATTCCAACGTAAGTAATGTAAACAGACAAGACAAATTTAGTAGGTACTGTGAGATTAGTTTGAAAATGACATTTGTACAGAATTTTAATTGATTTCTCGGAGTATGTTGATTAAAAACATCAGAAGTTAATATTTCCGAACTAATCTGATATATCTAAAATTTGTATCTCTTTTCTTTAACTTTCTGTGGAAAAATATAGCATACATTAATACAAATTTAGTTGTGTTAAGCAGTATTATTACCGATGCCAATAATCTGCGAATTACTAGTAACATCGTCACAGTAATCTTAATATGTACTTATAAATTACGTGTCACTTTGTTTGTCCGCGATGGACTCTTAAACTACTTAACAGATCAATTAAATCTGAACACCGTGTGCAGTTTGGTCCAACTTGAAAGATTGGATAGCTTACATCTCAATTTATGATCAAAAAAAATTACCATCCGATCGAAGATGGAACGGGCAGCTAGTATAATATATACATTACCGTGACATAATCCTGTATGTTATTGATCTTTACCTATGATCTTTACTTATTTTAACCAAGCATATAATATAAATTTACTTACTATTCATCGTGAAATTCAATCACATACTTTTTTTATGATAATGATAGGCAAGCTAGCAGACGTTTTTCCTGTTGGTAAGCGCGGCCGCCTAGAGATACCAAAGCTGGTAATGGTGTGTTGACAATCTGAGGCCGGGATGTTAGGCTTCGAGCAAAAGTAAGTTTACCAGCTAACCTTACCCTCCAAAACAGAGCACGTCAACGGCAAGCATTGGATGTTATGGCGGCAGGAATAAGTAAGGCGGTAGTACCAATCCGGGCGAGTTGCTGCGAAACTCTACCATTTAGAAGGATCTCACGGTGTTAGTGACGGTAAGCTCACGCTCGTCTTATACGAGCTGAAGGTAGATGGTCTATTCTGCAATGAAGCCCGGACCAACACTTTAAATAGCACTTGTACTTTTACAAAATACATTGTATTTACACATTAAAGTATTATGGAAAAGTTCAAGTTTTTTAAGTGTCAAAATATATAATACACGAAAATCGTGACAGTATTGTTTCCAGTGTCAACAATTTAGCAGATATCCGCCTTTGGTGACCAAGCAATAAACTAAACATACAAGCGGACGCAATTAATATCAATAAAAATATCAAGTCGATAAATTTTGTGCTGTATATGAAGTGAATAGAGGTCATAATTGGTTGACAATGAACTAGACTAGAAACGCATTGAAATAGTTGACATACCTATGCGATGATAAGGCCAAGTTCAGATTAAAGACACGTTACATGCGTTGATCGCGCGTTTCTAGAAACTTTCATTGACATTTTGCTTAATTTAGTGCACATTATATTGTGCGACCTAATGTTGTCTAGGGTTTTTGAAACTTATTAAGTGTGCCAAACACCCATAAAATACACTTTTATTCCATGGTTTAATAGTTATTTACCCCATGTCAAGTTATTACGTTTCAAAACGACATAACTAAATTATAGTTTCAAATCAAACCAGAAAAGAAATGTAGCATTAAAACACTGAATTTTTAAATTTAATTTGGAAGGCTGAATTGGCGAAGCATTGTCATAGTAAGCGGATACGATTTAATTCAAGAAAGCAGTGATTTATTTCTTTTTTTAAATTTCGTAGAAATTCGTATACTTTACTGTACCGCGTCATAAAAACGTTTGTTTTAATGTATATGATCTGAACTTAGCCTTAGATCTGTTTACGAGGATTTAGCTCCCGTCGTCATTATTTCGGTATTAGCACGTAATATAAGGGAAAACTATGTCTAATAAGAGGTTAAGAATAAGGTAGATAAGACAGTAACATAGCTTTCATAATGGTAAGCGACAACAATGGCGTTTACATTAAATTAATTAATTATTTGGTATACCTAGACACCAAAGCTGTTGAAGGTCCGTCGCTTTTCTGTGGCCGGGATTTTAAGCCAATTGTGCAAGTCTACCGTCTGCAAGGTGAATGGCAGTGGTAAGAATAGGTAAGTAATGCAGTGGATCGCTCCACTGGTGGTAGAGAGCTGTGACCTGGTAGTAGAGACCTTACTTCTTCCTGTCGCCGTAAGGACAGTGTCATGTTCCTGTCCAGAGAACATACTCATTCCAAATTCGCATCTTCGATCGATTGCTTCATTCGATCTGACGATGGAAACGGACGGTCATTACAAGAACTTCTAAACTTACTATTATTTTCCTATCGTGTTTGGTCTTATTTAATACGTCTTGAAAAGTATTTCTCAGGTCTAAAGCTAGCCCTTACAATTAAAAACTTTTTACATAAATATAGTATCTTTTGCTAAAAAAATATTTTCTCGTATCTTCGAAAAAAATTTTTTTATTCCATATATTTATACGGAAATATACAAACCGGAGAAACGAATGCTGAAATATTATGATTGCTCCATCTTACCTGTAAAAAAAGAACAAAATAAAACATAAATAAAATGTATGTGTAATATTTTGTGAATAGGAACACAAAACGTATAGCACACGTAAACAGGAACATAGATTTTCTGATGTTAAGAAATACTAGTCCTTCTTAGTTCTAAGTTTAAATTGTAAGGGAGATGGTAAACATATTTGTCCCAAACTCTGTGTGGCCACTTCTAATATTGTTAATTTATTTCGAGGCGCGGGAGTGCACCCGCCAAGACGACTAAAGCGAAGGTAACTATATTTTCTCGAAGCATTCCGTCGAATGTTTGAACCAAAGAGAATATAATCACTACGTTTAGGTACTTAGTATTTAAAAAAAACAATCAGTTTACATGATACTATGTTACCAACGAAACGTCAAACGTCACGTAAACGTCAGTTCTGTCACAAGTACCAATCTCACAGATAAAACAGGGCCAATGAGCTTGGTATTCATTTTTATCGATATCGATAAAATGTAAGGTGCTGGTGACATACAAATTACGTTCTCGTAAAATTATTTTATCCATATTACATCGGACTTGTAGATTACGGACATTTGAATACAACGTACACTGGATTGAACCAAGTTGGACAAATATCATCACAAAAGAGAAAATATGAAAGACTTAACCATGCATACTTCATATACTTATTTACAAAGAAATAAAGAAATGTTGACAATTGATCACAGACGAGATATTTATAAGAGAATAATATTTAAAATGCAAAATACAAAATTTTTATTATTTCAGTTTCATTTTGTTTTGTTTCGAAGCATTTTATCATTTTTTTAGAAATAAGCTATCACTTCGGCTCCGATTTATTTTTTGCAGTCGAAAAAGAAAAATACAAAATTGTCATCACATTTTCCTTACAGTTTTTAAATGTGACGCGATTCTAAAATCCATGGCCGGACTATAACACAGCCTCTCAGAAGATCTGAGTAATAAAATTCAACGAGTTTTCCATATTACACATGTTTCTAAAATATCATTATTGTTAGTATATGAAGCAAATGATCTTAAACATTTTTATCAGCTTGATTTTCTGTTAAGTCCTAACGACATTTTTTTAAAATTATAAACTTATTTTTTGTATATTTATTTAATATACTTAAAGGTCCAACATATGATGGGGTAATTTATTATAAAAATGTATACATTTGCCACTAATTATTTTTACGTGAAGACGATATACATATTATATGCACGGCAAGATGGGCTTTGTTCATTGTGTTTACAGAGTGTAGGTATAGCACTAGTTGTCTTAAAACGAACTTACGTGCTTTCCGGCATTACTACAATAACAATATATATTTCTTTCACTCTTTCTAAGTGAGGAAAGAAATAGTTTTAAGAAACTATGAACAAAATTATAATGTCAAAGAATTTGTTATAACGTAAATTATCCGTCAGTAACATTACCCACGTAAAGCGTTAATCTGTGTTTGTAACTTTTCAAAAATTGTGTCGGCTGCTGTAAGCGTAGCACGAATATGATAAGTTAATTCTTATAATAATTCGTCAGGAATCATGTTTGCACACAAAAATGTAGTATTCTTTATTCTTTATTGCATCATATGTCATTAATACAGGTGTTACAATTTAAAG
>NJDD01005191.1:26758-38375 GCA_002245505.1 Calephelis nemesis | reverse complement strand
GCTCGTCCGAATACACTCCGAGCCGGTCGTTCTCCCCCATTTTCTCCCCCACTCACTTCGAATACCTGAAGAATAAAAATACCTTTTTATTATTTTTATTAGACTTAAATGAAAAAAACCCATCAGCAACCAGATGTTGGTACGTGTGGAACACGTAGGCATAATGAGCGCAGGCGGTTTGAGTGCTGTTTTTTATAATTATCGCCTCTAAAATCGCATTGCCTAATATTTGAACGGNGTATTGCCAACTTAAATCTTAAATAAGTTATGTTTAGCTTGTGCATCGGAACACGAGCATTGAAAATTGTAAAATTTAAAAACGATTTAGATGGTAGTTGGCACGTCAAGCCAAACCTTCCAATAAAAGTGGCAAAATACACATGTTTCGCAAATAAATAATTTTCATTTTTTTATAAAAATGTACAGGTGAAAAATTGAGAGTGAGACCCACCACATACATTTGGAATTTCTTTACAGCATTATGTTTCTAAATAACAAAACAAAGCGGCATACAAATCACTCAAGTTTTAAAAAAACTGACATGTGCGTGAGATCCATTTTTTAGATTTTTTTAGATCAAATTTATTTAGATTGGCTGCGTTCGATTTTTTCCGAAACGGAATTCCGAATTCATATCACAGACCTGAGAAAATTTTCGTCCCTGTTGAAACAAACGTCTGATTAGAACTTACATCAGCAAAACTAATCCGCTGTTTTCCGACACAAATGATTAATGAGTCCCATTAAGGCGTGTTCATCATTGCAGATTAATAGGCAGTTTACTTCAGGACAGCGTTTCCGGAAGTGATAATAATATCGTATTCACGATCTTAATAACGAATTACGCATTGAGACCGTTTGAACACAATCTCTACGCCTAGACAAGCCCAGTGGCGTAGCCGCGTAGCGTGGACTAATATATACGTGGGCAAAGTCGCATCGGCGAGGCCCCCTTTCGTTAGTTCCCAAAAGCAACCCAAAACCTTTATCTTATACTCAGATTTTTACAACATGATCTTACCAAACATGATTTGATATCATACCTACTTTACTACTAGAGAAAAAATTATAAATGCTACGAGAGATGATTAAGAGAGTATTTAAAACAAATACATTTCGAAAAAGGTTTTATTTTTTTTCTTCCTATAGAAAAGTACCTAGACATTTATTTGAAATTTATTAATTTACATTGTTATAAAAATAATATTCTTCGGTTTTTTGCTTTACAAAAATCCTCTAGTAAGGATTTTTAGTTGACTTTTGCAGCTAATTCTGCTTTGCTTGAAAGTATTGCTAAATCAGACAGTCGTGCCTGCTTCATGCTGTTTCTTAGGTTTCTTAGGTAGTTTGTAACAATTTTAATTAAGAAAAACTTCTTTCTGCGGAAGCTGTACTTACAGGCATAGCCAACATAATTCGTGTTTCAGATACAGAAGAGTGAGGCCAATAATTTTCAGGATTTTATTTAATTTATAAATTAACAAAGATTTTAAATCAGGTAATGCGAGGCCCCTTTGAGTGCGAGGCTGTGTGCCCACTTTTCCCACGCCTAGCTACGCCACTGGACAAGCTTATTGCTAATATGAGTTAGCATATTATAATTACTAGATTATTATCTACTTATGTCTTATACTTTCGCTCCTTATATAATAAGAAAATTATACACAAAAGCATTAAGATTTGTCCTTATTTAGACAAATCTCGTGTCACGGTGATTATATTTAAACTTCTCCGAAATGACTTTACCTTTTTATAAGATTACTAGCTGACCCGGCAGACGTTGTTCTGCTACTTTTTTAATGTGATTTTAGTAAAAAAAACTTTAGGTAAGTCACCCTTGTCACTTAGGGATATGAAAAGATGTTGACTGATTCTCAGGCCTACTCAATTTGCACAAAATTTCATGAGATTCGGTCAAGCCTTTTCGGAGGACTACGGGAACGAACATTGTGACACGAGAATTCTATATACACGTAACATAGGTGTAATTGCTAATGAACTAGCTATATTTCACACAGCTAGGTCATAATAATCGCCTCTGTGGTCTAGCGGTCCAGGTGTTGGACTTGACTGCATGAGGTCTCGGGTTTGAATCCCGGGTCGGCCAACAAAAAAAAATGGATTTTTCTAATTTTCTAATAAAAAAACGTTGCTCGGGATTGGATATCATGTGCCCGGTTGGCGATAGGGTTGCCACCTATCACATTGTGGGACTTAGTGTCTTCGGCTAGTCGTGGGTGTCCTGGTTGTGCCTCTGCCTGCCTCTTCGGGGATATGGGCGTGAAGATACTTACTTTTTTTAGGTCATAATGTATTTATAAGGTAATTAGTTGATGAGTTATATAAAAATCTCGCATTGCTTTTGTGATCGCACTTCTCTAATGCGACTCTACCAAGATTTATGAAATCTATTGCGTATATATATATATATTTATATATTTATGACATTGGAAGACAAATAAGCAGACGGATTTCCTGAATTCCCGCCGCCTAGAGACACCAAAGGTGGTAATGGTGCGTTGCCAACATGATACCGGGATGTTAGTCCTCGAGCAAAAGTAAGTTTACCGTCTACCTTACCCTCCGAACCGGAACACGTCATGTCGTTTTATTGCGGCAGGAATAGGTAAGGCGGTGTTACCAATCCGGGTGAGTCGTTGCGAACCTCTACCACCTAGTCGGATGTCACGGTGTTAGTGACGGCAAGCCTGTACTCGCCTTTTACGAGCTGCCTGGCAGGAAGGCAGATGATCTATTCTACAAAGGAGCCCGGACCAACACAGGAAGTATTTGGTGTGTTTATGATTTTTAAAGCACTTACACGCTTTTTATCATACGTTCACATGTTGTATAGGCAATATTCGTTTATGTTTTTAAGGGTTTATATTGTTAGTCTGATATTGAGGCCTAGTACAAGTGCTAGGCATTATTTTAAGTTAATACCAGTTTATTACAGCCAAATACACGGCTCTTCTGATGATAAGTAATAACCATAACCTGTAGACACCATAGATGTTGTAGGTTCGTCGCTATCCTATCATCAGGTGTAAGTCCAGACCAGAATGAAACAATGTCATAATGACTGTAGGCGGTAAAATGTGGATTTCTACCCGGACCAGATGCAGCACAGCTCTCTACCACCAGGGGTCTTATTGGTAATAACTCATTTAACCTTTGTTCTTTTCTTACGAGCTGCCTAGTAGGAAGGCAGATGGTATATTCTACACACGAGACCTGGAGCACGGAATAAAATGATGATGGAGGTAACAGCACGTATTTTAAAAACAGTATCAAATTACCATAAAGTGCTCTCCATGTTTGTTTGTCAGCATATGCGCGGCCTGCGCTTCAGCTTGGGCGTCCCGATCAGGAAAGTGCAGAGCCAGCATTCGTTCCGCTACATAACATAGGTCTAGTCTCGAGCTGGGCCCATTGGCTCCAACTGGGTAGCTTATCGATCTAGCTGCTCCCTAAAACATAAATAACGATATAATTAGTCATCTTAAATATAAAAATTATTGTTTAAAAATGCAGTATTCATATCTTAGGCTTAGGCAGCATGGATTGAAGTCTTAGGATGGATTGAAGAAAAAAAATAAAATTAGCTCGCTGAGAACCACAGATTCAGAATAATTAGAGTGAACAGCTTACGTAGTATTTACATACTCTTTGTGAACAGCTATTGCGAAGTATCCTAAATATAATTATAAGTAAAAAAAATAATAAAAAATAAAAATATTTATTTAGCAGAAACCAAGTTACAAACTATTACAATTTTCCTGGCCCCCACACTAGGCTGGCCTGTCCTATGGGAGAGAAGTTACGTTTAACATAAATAAGCTTACGGCTAGTCGATCTTCATACAGTTACTTTTTTTTTGTTTCTTAATTAGTTATAAAGATATTGCGTACGGTTTATATTTTATTTTTTGATTTAAATTAAATTTTCAGTATCTTCGAATGACATTCTGTAGAGTCCTTTTAATAATAACATTTTTGTTTGTCTGACAGTATTGTTTTTAAAATTAAATAATCTGATTAGCTTGTTATAAATATGTGGAAAAAGGAAGTCATTGAATCGCTGGGCAAAGGTTGTTTTTGGTGTTGAGTTAGGGAGTCTAAAAACTCTTTGCTTAAGCATTGATTCGTATTTGTCGGATTTAGTTACATTTTTATGAACACACATTGCTACCCTTAAGTAATATAATTGTCTTATATTTAGAAGTTCTGTATCAGAGTAAAGGTTTTCAGTAGGATATCTAATAGGTTTGTTTAATGCTACTTTCAAGAGTGCTCTGTGTGCTCTTTCGAGAGTAATTAAGGTGGAAGTAGAAGCGCCTCCCCAAGCAAGAATACAATAATCTATTACAGATCGGCATTAAGCCATGTACACCATCTTAATCAGCTTCCAATCTAACGCTTCGCGCAGGTACCTCACAATTGGCATCAATTTTCTTACTCTAGATGATATAAGTAAGACATGATCCTTAAAAGACAATTTTTCGTCCAACATAACACCAAGATATCTACATACATCAACACGCTGAATATGGTTTACACAATCACAGGATTGGGTGCATTGGGTTGAAAGACATTGAGTGGAATGTATTTTTATACGTGATGGAGCCGATGCAGCTGTTTTATGAAAACAAACAAAGTTTGTCTTTTTGGCATTTAAAGTTAAAAGATTAGAATTTAACCAGTCGGAGATTAACTTTAAGTTATCCTCCACCCTTTTGGATACAGTTTGCCAATCTTTGTCATGAAAAACAACAGCTGTATCATCAGCATATCAGAAGATGTCGGCATTTGTTAGGGAAATTTTTGCAATATCATTTACGTATAAAAGAAATAGAGATGGCCCTAAGATGCTGCCTTGTGGCACGCCAAAAGATATTGATTTGGGTGTACTAATATGATCACCTATTTTTATACATTGACTTCGCTCCGTCAAATAGCTAGCAAACCAATTTAGTGCATTACCACGTATGCCATATGCTTCCAATTTTTTAAGCAGAATTGGAACAGAAACTGTATCGAATGCTTTTGCAAGGCCTAAGAAAACACCGATACAGCTTCGTCCATTATCAAGATGTTTGGATACTTCTTTGGTTATAAGAGAAACTGCATCTTGGGTAGATTTACCGTGTCTAAACCCAAACTGTCGATCTGTTATCAGAGAATTTCTCTCTAGAAAGGACATTAATCTTTGATTTATAATGCGTTCTAATAATTTTGAGATAGTCCCTAGCAATGATATTGGTCGATAATTTGCTGAGCAGTCCTTAGAGCTTCCCTTATGAATAGGTACAACTGCTGAAATTTTCCATGCTCTTGGAAAGATGCCCGAATCAATGCTTAAGTTAAAGATAAGTGACAGTGGTTTTGCTATTTGTGGTACAATATTTTTCAACAACCCATTATGTATATTATCTAGCCCAGGTGAACTATTAGGTTTAAGATCTCGTATAAGATTTAGTATTTCCTGTTCATCAGTTGGGGCTATGAAAAGTGAGCTGGAAGGAGAATTACTAATTTTTATTTTTGTAGCAAGAGTATCCTGGGTCTCATTAGAATGACTAAGAATAGAATTAGCTAGATTCTCTCCCACAGTAGCAAAGTAAGTGTTACACGCATTTAAGGAATCATTCACAGTTTCATTAGCAACAAGCAGGTCTAAATTACAGTGGCTTTTTATTAATTTTCTATGTGATATATCGTCAATACATTTCCAAAGCTTTTTTGGGTCTTTTTTGTTATTTTCTATCTCTTTTTTCTCATATTCAGTTTTTAATTTCCTAAGAAGAAAATTATAAAAATTTCGGTAGCGTCTGTATATTATTTTCTTTGTTTCGTCATTAGGATATTTTTTTGAGTCTGAATGTAATCTATCTCTATGTTTTGAGCATTTTATAAGTTCGGGTGTCATCCAAGGCTTGATTGTAAACTTTGAGTGGCTTACACGAGAAGTGTGAGTGTGTTTAGTTATTAAGTCACATAAAATTGTTGAGAAATTTGACACTGCATCATCGACAGATATATTTTCTAGCAAAAAATTCCATTCTACTGCTCCGAGTTCCGTTTTTAGGTTTTCAAAATCAATATTATTTCTAGTTCTGTTATAAGGCTTGGTATTTTCTATTGGAAGTTTTATACCTACCATTGTCATACTGTGGTCAGTAAGATCAGTAGAGCATACTACCGATTCAGCTTGAATTTTCATTGGTATAAATATGTGATCAATACAGGATTTATTATGAGTTGGAATATTGATGGGAGATACCAGTCTATGTTCTGCAAGAAGATTTAGGTAAGTACAAGTATTTTCGTTGTCAGCAGCATGATCTAAAATATTTATATTCATGTCTCCCGCAATTATGAGACATGTTTTTTTTTGACATTGTATTAAGGTGTTGCTCTAAGGAAGAAACGAAAATTTTAGGATCAGTAAAAGACGGGGACCGATATATACCAATTACAGAAAAAACGTTTTTAACCTCTACCAATAAACTATTCGCTTCATCTATCTTTGGTTCAGTTACTTTAGGAGACCATTTTTTGTTTACATACACTATGACTCCTCCTGATTTATTTATAAATATACTGGTATTGAAAGAGTTGTAACCTGAGATTTGCTTAATACAAGAGTTTTCATTTATCCAAAATTCTGTGAATATTATAACATCAAAAGTTGTATTACACCTAGAGAAAATTAGTAAAAAATTATCAAAATTACATTGCATACTTCGAATATTAACGTGAAGCACCTTAATTGTATATTTAGAGAGTACGTAACCACAATCTTCAGGAGCAGAAATGTCATGGCATTTAATATTCATCAAATCATCCATTTCGGATAATAAACCTAAAAGAGGCATGTTAGGTATTTTGTCATTTTTCTTAAAAAAAAAACATCTTCACGCCTTTATCCCCAAAGAGGTAGACAAAGGCACAACTAACGCACCCACGACTAGCTGAAGACATTAAATCTCACAGTATGATAAGTGGCAAGCCTATCGTCAACCAGGCACATATCCAATAACGGGCAACTTTATTTTTAGTTGAAAATCGAAAAATGTATATTTTACAATTTTTAAATTGCTCGACTGGGATCGAACCGGGACCTCAAGAAGTCAAGTCCGACGCGGGACCACAAGACCATAGAGGCGATCTTAACTTAAAAAAACTGATGCGTATGACTTCCTTTTCTTTTCTGCTCTAGGTACACTATTAGTCAAGAACAATACAGTTAGAGAAATTGAGACAAATCCAACAGCCAAAGAGTTCAGTTCCTCTTTGGCTGTTGGATTTGTCTTGAGGCAAATGAGAATGTCCATATTGTCGTAGGTAATTAAATATTAAGTCATAACTTCAAGATAATTACAATAAATTTCATGTTTAGATGTATGTTTATAAGTCCTTTAAAACTTTAAAATATTATTTTAAATCAACTGCTTTGGGAGAACTTTTAATAATAAATATCACTGAAAAGATTACACAAATCGACAAAACCCCAAAGTAAGCAAACTATATTTTTTTGTTATATGTATAAGTTAAAGATACAAACACTAATACTAAATCAAATACTAGCATAAATTGAATAAACACAAAGGCCTAGAAATACATATCGATATCAGTTTCATTACACATATCTTCCCTCATCAGAAATCGAACACGAACCTCACGATTGGTTGGTAGCGTTAGGCAACCACTAACCACTCGACCAACGACCGCCTCGTTCGTATTTATTTGTCCTTTATTAAAGAGATAACGAAAATGTTTGAATGTATCTTTCTAATTTCTTTACTATACCTCCCGGTGAAGTTGTAGAAACCGTGAGGTTGGCAATACTATCGTTAAAAAAATATTACTCCTCAACATAAGAACCGTTCGTGACGAAATTTGATAAGGCTGATGCTTCTTTTTAAAATCCAATCGATTGGCTGTTTTATCGGAGAGATCTACATATTAATACATGATGCCAAAACTTTGGACCCCTTTTTAAGAAAATTTCGCGGACGCAGGAGCATAAAATTTGGCACACTTATAGTTTATGTGTGGGAGAAGTGCAAAATGCTAATGTTATTTAATAATAATGCTTATAAAGTACATTAAATCAATAAATAAAACATTACACGTACTACCACGCCTTTGAGACACACAAACAAATGTATTGATGATAACGATAAAAGATCACAGATGGCGCACTTACTATTTAGGAAACAATATAGTGGGTCTTGAGAAATTAAGATGGCGTACTTATCAACAAGATATTAAAATTTATTGTGGTCAAATTTCGAACAATGGGGGACCACTAGTCTAAATAACTTTATAACGTCAAACAGTAAACAGTTAAAATCTTGATCTGTTCAAGTTGTTCTCAAATACGAAGTCGTAGGCGCGAAATATCTCTGTGAAAGCGACACCAACTTGGAACAACGTGCGTTGCGTAGGCGCATGTAAATACGCCATTCCCTGAGCTTACTCGTGTATGTTGGACGTAATTTGAATAAGAAGTTAAAGACATAATCACCTATTCTTACTGCCTGTTTTACCTTCACTTACTTTCTCTTTAATTTTAATTATATATATTTAAATTTTTATTAGAATACAACATTTTTATTAAGGTTTTTATTGACATGGAAATGTTGAGGTATTTTAACGATAGATTCAGGTAGGTCCAGAGACACGTTATTGGACTTGGCTTCATGAGGTCCCGAGTTCGATTCCCGGATCAGACTATATTTTTTTATAAAAACAAAGTCATCCAATCCCGGGGGATATCCGGTTTTACTATCTAAAACTATTAACCGGATTTACTATTAAAGATTTACTATCTACTAGTAGTCGCCCGTTGGTCAAAATTCGACCATAATTAATTTTAATATCTTGTTGATAACAAAGCCATCTTCATTTTTCAAGACCTACTACTTTGATTTCAAACTTATTAGTGAGCCATCTGTGATCTTTTATTGTTGTCATCAATATATTTGTTTGCGTGTGTTAAGTGCGTGGTATTATGGGTAATGTTTTATTTATTGATTTAATGTACTTTATAAGCATTATTATTAAAAAAACATTAGCGTTCTGCGCTTCTCCTACACATAAACTTTAAGTATGCCAAATTTATGCAAAGTTTTGGCATCATGTATAAATATATAGATTACGTTGTGGAACTTACGGGCGCACTAAGACGTCAGGTATCTAACATTTAATCTATCAGTAAGTCACATTTTTGTATGGAAAATGATGAATTTTTGTCTAATTAAAAGATAACTAACGTCTCAGAATGCGGCCATTTGTGTCTTTGGCTTGTTGCGTATCTGTCTACCTCGTTGGGGATACGAGCGTGAAGATTTTAATTTTGACGATGATATCTGTAATTTAACAAATAAGCAAATGCGTGATGCAAAAGTCAATTTGAAGTCCGGTAAAGTTTTAAAACTGTGAGGTTAACAACATATTAGTCATTTAAAAAAAACGTAAGGAATCAGTTTGTTTCTTATTTTAAAAAAGTCATAAATACAGTAAGTACTTATCAATAACATTGAATAAGTAACTGCATTTTGTCATAAACCAATATCTACCATATTAGAAACTATCATATTTAATAAATAGTACATGTAAGTATTTAACTAAAGAAGTGTCCAATTTAACTTAACTACGCAAAAGACGGTCTTAGAAGACAATTAAAGTAACTTTATGAATGGTTTAAAGTAGTGTTTCTCAAAGACAGCTCTGCGGAACCCTGGAGCTCCGCAAAGCCTTTAAGGGGCTCCGCGAGAATGCTAGTAGTATAGTATCTTCATATAGAATGCTAATAGTAATGAGAAAAATACACTTTTTCTATCACCAAAACAAAAATATACCGGAATAATAGCCTGGATGCTGAACCCGATATACCTAAGACTTCAACTCTCTTCGATCAAACGTACTATCAACCAAGTGATGAAAAATAAAAAAAAATGTTTCATACATCCCATTAGTTTTTTTTTCTTTTATTATACTACTAGCGAACTTTATTATACTACTAAACTACGTTGTCTGTCAGTCACTCAGTAACATAAGAGTTTCATATTGGTTGTAGTAACTATATACTTACATTGTAACATGATTACCTAATATTAAACTTTAATAATAATAAAGAATGTGTTTAACTTTTCTTTTATTTTGGGGTTCCGTCAAAAACTTCGCTTTTCAAAAGGGTTCCATTCCACCACCAATAAAGTTTGAGAAACGCTGGTTTAAAGGAAAGGCTACATACATGGTCTCTGGTGAATGCTGGGGTTATGGTCGCTGCAGGTGCACTGACCGCTCGAGTCTGGAACAATAATAAGAATATTTCAATCATTGTAAATCAAAGTTTACACTTTTCTCTTTGAAGAGTAATTTATGGGCAATTTACTTATGCTGCTGCATTTCTTGCATAATCATAATACTTTATTGTATATTTTTTTTTTTGTATAGACATAGATACCTCACAAAATTGATGCCTTTTTTTATATCCGGCGGGGTCAGGGGGTTATGCAAACGGTGTTAATATCTGCCTACATTCATTCTCTATGTATTTAATGAGATCACAACTTCGCACACGAGCTCCAACATTTTTTTTTTCTATAGACGTAGATACCTCATAGAATTGACGCCTTTTTTTTCATACCCGGCGGGGTCAGAGGGTTATGCAAACGGTGTTTATATATGCCTACATTTATTCTTTACGTATTTAATAAGATCACAACTTCGCACACGAGCTTCAAGTATCTTTTTTTAATTTTTTTCTATAGATATAGATACCTCACAGAATTGACGACTTTTTTTTCATATCCGGCGGGGTCAGGGGGTTATGCAAACGATGTTAATATATGCCTACATTCATTGTCTATACATTAAATGCAAGTATTATGATACAAGCAATGCAAGATGTGTAGTCAACAAGTAATGTAGCTAATTTTACCTACTTTAAACTAAACACTACTTATAACACATAAAACTCAGAACTAAAATTTCTATCCTAGAATCAAATAGTAAAATATTGTTGCAATACTAAACAGATCTTAATTTAAAAATAATTTAGAAGTAGTAACTTATTGTTAATGTAATTGAACAAGTAAAACTTAGTCTAAAAAGTAAAAAAGTAGAAGTAAAAAAAATTTGTTTGTTAGGGTTTTGACTTCAATATCAGAACACACACATTCCGCAAACAAATAATTTTCTTTCTTTCAGAAAATCGACGCCTATTTCAATAAAACACCAATAAAACGCATTACTTTTATCACGCAAGCAAAGTCATGTGTCACAAATTAGCCTAACACAAATTATAGGGTGTGTCATGTTTAGAAGTTTGTGTACGCAATTGGTATTTATTATAGAATAATACGATATTTCACACAATCTTGTCATGATTTATACAGTATTTCACATCCGCCTGTATAGTATGTTGTAATAATACCAATTGTCATTCCCTATCCACTAGAAACAAGTAATTATTTACAGCTTGACACCTTAACCATGAATAACAAGAGGCACTAAACTACTTGTTTTATTTCGATATTGTGGTCGTGGTCCTGCCCTCGGGAGTACCGCTTTTGTAATATTTTGAGAAATTTATCACTTACCAA